>NDGM011178746.1:2734-29545 GCA_002564305.1 Octomys mimax | reverse complement strand
TGGGATGAGGAAGGAGTGAGAGAAGGGCCCCGGGGAGAATAATGTCTTTAGCCCAAAGTCAGAATAGTGGTTAAGGAGTGCAAACGTGCGCGACCACACTCGGTGGGACTCGGTGGTGAGCTCAGCGCGCCCGGGGGCAAGGCCAGAGCTGTGCAGGACTGCGGATCAAACGCTGGTCACTGAGCTAGCCAGAGCCGGCGCTTAGTGCACTGAGCTGTCTCACCGGCCCTAATGTTCCCTTTCTTGTGGGAAGATGATAACAGGAATGCTTTCTCGTTTGCTTAGGGGAGGACGAGGAGGACGTGAACGTACTGGTGCTCAGCTACCCTCAGTACTGCCGCTACCGCTCCATGCTGAAGCGCATCCAGGATACGCCGTCCTCCATTCTCACGGACCAGTTTGCGTTAGCCCTGGGGGGCATCGCCGTGGTCAGCAAGAACCCCCAGATCCTGTACTGTCGAGACACTTTTGACCACCCCACTCTCATAGAAAATGAGAGTATATGCGACGAATTTGGTGAGTGTATTTTTTTTCTGCCTAAAACTGTTTTCTGCACTTTTGGTGAAGAGGGCAAGGGGGAGTGGGCTGAGTTTCACAAACCCACGTCCCACCGCCCCCTGCCCTTCCACGGCTGTGGCTACGGCATCAGGACTTTCCAACTCTTACCATTGGTAAAATATGATTATTTGCAACTTGCTGTTCAAAATAAAGTTTGAAGTCTCTGGAAATTAGACCTCAGGACAGACTCAAAGCTTTGGGGATCATTTGTAAAATGCTGTGGCTATTCAAATGTGAATTATTTTAAATTCATGTGATCACTCTCTTCTATAAAGTACTCGTATAAAAATGCACAGATTAACTACTTTGCACAAAATAACTACTTTGGTACTACAAGTAGAATAGATAGATAGATAGATAGATAGATAGATAGATAGATAGAGCTTCATATGCCCGTGGTATTTTTTCTCACATACAGACACATACTGCCCACCAAAGGTGGGGCTCGACGCACATTTATCTTTATCTACATCTCTGCCAGCTGAGTGGTGGCGAGGAGACCAGACGGGGGGACAAGTCTGGGAATTGCTCCTGGCCTGGGAATCGGCGTCTGCGGCTGAGCCGAGCCGCCTCTTCTCCATACTTGCACCTTCTCACTCACTTGCTGCAAAGAATGGATCACGCCGGGGTTCCTCCATGAGGGGACACGTCCTTAACCCAGCCCTCCTCTGGGTGACACCCCTGGAAATGGGATGTGGTGGCCTGTGGGCCCTTCGGGCTATGGAAGAGGCTGAGCTCTCTGGTTTAGAGAGGAGCGTCAGGTCCTGTGGGCTGGCACCTTCCCTGATGCTGCTGGCTTGTTTCCCTGAGGACCCCTCTTTGTAGATTACCTGCCTTCCGGTTATCCTACTTAGCCACAATGGACCTTGGCACTGTTTGGAGATCCCCCATATAGCCTCTTGGATACCATTCTTTATGACACCAAGAGCCCTGTTGCTGCTCCTGCAAGGGTTTCTGTTCAGTAGTTGTGTGAAGACAACACAGTGGGGTGCAGGGGGATCAGATACAGTGAGCCAGGAAGCGAGGCAGGAGAGAGGAGCAGGAAGAAGGCATCGCAGCTCCTCAGCGGCTAAGGCCAAGATGTGCCCGTGTATAAACTGATGCATCACATGTCATCTATGACTCCTGCTTCTCAAGTGATTCCACCTGTAAGGAGGAAATAGGGTTTGTACAAATTATATTTCCTCCTTTAAAGAAAGATGTTTTCATGGCTGCGGAGATAGCTCGGCGGTCTAAGTATCTGCTTAGCCCGGGCAAGGACCGGAGTTCGATCCTCAGTATCGCATGCAGCGCTGGCCCCACGTTGAGTCACCCACTGAAACCGGGCATGGTGGCGCATGCCTATACTCTCAGTGCTGTAGTCTGGGCTGTGTAGACCCTGTACCAAATAAATAAAATGTTTTCTTTTATGCGAGAAAAGCAAAATATAAAGAACAACAACAAAAAAAAGGATGGGTAATAGGAAGTAGGAAGAGATGTTTCCCAAAGAGGGAAGGAAGGGGAATCATCAGACTGAGGCAGAAAGAAAGAGGACAAGGGCATGAATAAAGAATGAAGATGCGCTACCTACACAGCTCAGCTCCTACATGGCTCAGCTCCTACATAACTCAAGTGACCATTAGTAACACTAATGTACTAATGTACTACAGAAAAATAAAAACTGAAAATAAATTACATAAAAACAATACTCATTGTTGTGCTTTTAAATCTTTAAATAACCTTTTCATTCAAGTAGATCAAGATATCCGGTATACTTTTTAAAATCCTCTCTTTTCAGCTCAGCTTTTGCAAACCTTCTCTTTCAGTACTTGTGAGCTTCTCCTCTTTGTCCCCTGCGCCCACACTCTGTGTCCTGCTCGGTGCTCAAGGGGACTGTAAATTCCTGACGCTGAATAAGACTGAAAGAACATTTGCCTTCACTTAAGAGCATTTGAAATTAGAGTTTCACAATATAATATAATGAAAAAAATGTTTTAACCTTTTGGACTAATTTAAGAGTTATTAGTCATTGAGTTTCAAAGCTGCTACATCTAGAATTGGTCATAGAAGTTCCAACTCAACAGTCATCACAATGGTTGTTAAGAGTCACCAAATTAGTTGTAAATGTTCTCACAAACACAAGCATCTGACTTTTGAGTGTTTCCCTGGACTTCGCTCTGTTACAGCTAATTTCTATGCTTTTTTTTTTATTCTTTAGCCTCTTAAAGTAGAAGCTTTCTTTTGGAATAAAGGTACCTTTAAAGAGCTTTTAGACAGCCAGCTTAAAAATTAGAACATTAGAGGTTTTAGTTCAGTTTGTACTTCATGTAGTTTGTGTTTTGTAGAGTAGCATGGGTAACAAGAGAACAAAACCGCTCGTCCCAACCCGATCCCATCACCCTCCCCAGGTGCCCCTTCCGCCTCCTATGTCTGTCACACATTTACCTTTTCAGAGAATTCCGAACACCCTTTCCAACTTCCAACTGGCTATACTTGAGATCGACACGGGTTAAAGTGTTTCTTAAACTGTGGCATTGGGTTTCTCTAACCAACTAACAGTTGATACAAGAACACAAATTTAATTAGTGACTAGCCTTAAACAAACGTTCCTAATATTAAACACTGCCAGGCGACTGGGGCACTTTGGTCAGATGACCGAGCATGCCGGGGGACCCGTGGATGAATTTCCCACACAGTATATATTCTGTAGCACACGTCTGGTAACTTCAGTAATTGGTCCAATGTAATTTAGGTAACAGTGTGCCTAGGGTGTACAAATCAAATTTTATTAGCCATATCACCAGGTGGATGAATAGTGGAGCTGATGGCCAAGAGTTTACCGCATTTAGCAGCTACACCTTTGACACCTGAAATACATAAATTGACGTAAAATACTTGTAAAGTCCTTCTCAAAAGAACCCTGACTGCTTTTCTATGATTGAATGATGTTTACTTTATTGACTAATGTATTTTTTTGCTTTCTGCTAGTAAATAAGATTATGGAATGGAGGTGGGAGGGGTATGCAAAAGATAAAACATGTCTTGCTTGTTTTGATGATTTTAAATCTAATTGGGGAAGACAGGATTTTTGCACCTGACAGATTAGCTAATATTATAGGAAAATCAATGGTGAAGTATTTGGCAGGTGTCACACAGGGCAAGTGCAGTAGGGGTTCAGCAGTGAGTGGAGGTGGCCGAAGGTGGGCTAGAAGAAAGGCCCGGGAAAGCACCCTAAAAGGTAGGAGTTGACCTGGTTTTAAAAGAGCCCTCAGGCTTTTAGGAAAGTACTAGAAAAGTGCAGTGCTTAAAACCCACCTACTGCCGGTCCCCATGAGCCCTTGGCTGCCCTCCACCAGGTCAGCTGCGGGTCTCTCGTAGGCTTGCTCTGCTCTTTATTACATGTCATTTGGGGCTGCAGTAAGCGGCCTCATGTCTTTGCTCTGTTACTATTTTTTTTTTCTTTTTTTGGAACGGGGGATTGAACTCAGGCCCTTGCGCTTGCCGGGAAAGTGCTTATTCTACTGAGCCACCTCCCTAGCCAAGACTTTGCTCTGGACAGCCCCTTCGCTCTGCTGCCCAGACAGCTGCCTGCTCCTCGCTATTTTAATGTTGTCCACTGAATAACAACTTTAATTGAACAATAAAAGTAAGCGTTTAAATCCACAATGAGTCCCTGTAAATAAATTCTCTGTGGAATTTTATGAAGCTGTTTAATGAAAAGTTTGATTAGAAACTATTAAAGAAAAATACAATAGATGAAATTTCATCATTTAATCCAACATTACAGTAGTGTAATTTTAATTTTTATTTACATTGAGATATTCAGAATAGTGTAAATATATTCTGGATTTAATTAACTACCCTCCTTACTTGGGAAAGGTCATTTTAGGCTCAGGGGCTTTGGTAGTGCACCTTCTGCTTTCAGCACTGTGTTCTACTCAAGCCCCTTCCTTCCTTTAACTCCTACAATGCCTACGCCTCTGACATAAGCATAAATGGAGCCATGCTGCGGGGGTGTAACGGACAGGCTTCCACCTTGGCGTCTCCCCGCGTTTCTCCCTCCTGCCTGTTAGGCTACCCTGTGAGGCTGCCCTGCACACGGTATGTTCTTTCTCAGCACAAGAAGCCTGAGTATTTTTAAAACTAAAGCAGACGACATCCCATGAAAGCATTATGAAAACTCATTGTACTGTGCATGCAATGAGGAAATAAGATTATAATAACAAAGAAGGGGCAGCGGCATGTATGGCAATTTTTCTTCATAAAAATCTCTTACCTTTGCAAAATTCTTGCCCAAATGTTCCGTTAGAATCTCCTGACATGCGGTACTTGCCAACAACCCTTCACTTACTTTTTCTCTTTTTTAGAGTGATTCCTCTTTTATGAAACACGTGCTGCCATTTATACGGTATTGATGCCTGTCTGTGCTTTGGGAAAAACATACCTGCAAACACTTTGTCTGCTTTTGCTGTTTGAACAATAGTCTCCACCATTTTGTAATGTACAGTGTTTACATTAATATCACGCAGATTGATTTCACACGTGTGAAGTGTTGACAGCTAAACCCAAACAGAGGCCTGGCCCAGCGTAGATGAATGGGTAACGGAAGGTCCTGGCTCCCATCAGAGAGATGAAAAGCAACCCAGCCCGCAGAAGGCGGGGTCTGCCCTTCTTAAAAATGGGTGGGGCCGAATGGCTTAGGCTAGGGATGATTTCAAAAGCAAAATATGTCTTATTTTGTTCTGAGCTTTGAATTGCAAAGAGACACAGAACCCAAAGTCATGCTTCTATGTTTGTGGACATCCGGATGCGTTTGGATGTGTTGCTTGACCAGGAGTGCAGTGGGGCTCGGGGGTCACTCTTGTGGATAGCAGAGTGCTGAGACAGGCTGTCGACATGGGCAAGATATGTTCTGTTTCTCTGGGAAGACATATTCTGCTGGGCCTGCGGGGAGGATGGCAGGGTGCAGGGAAGAGCCGGCGCTCGCAGGCAGATAGGCAGGGCTCAGCCCTCAGATCCCCGGTGCCCCTGGGCAGGCAGTGTGAGGCCTTCACTGGCCCTGTCTGTAGACTTGGCTGATCATGGCCAACTTACTGGGCTCAACATAAGTCTGTATTCAAGTTTTTAAAACTCCTCTTGATAAGTGAAAATTCTCCACTATTTCTGCCAGAATCTTAGGTCCTGAACAACTTGCATCTGTCAAAAATGATCTTATTCTTTGAATAAAAGAGGAACCCAGAGCCTTGCTGGAACCCTACTGGCAAAGATAAATTTTCTTCTTCGTATAGTATGCCTTAAAGGAGTTTTTCTGCTTCTTCATTGACTTTTTTCTTTCCGTTTTTCCTGTTGGATGAAATACGGCATTATAGACAAAACAAGAGAAGGCACAGGGGAAAGCAGAACGGATGAGGGGACAAAACCTTGAATTTTTTATGAAAGACAACTCTGGCCATACAAAATCATTTTGGAGTGCAAAGGCTGAGCTGGCCTCTGCCTCTTCTCCTCTAACATCACATGTTTTGCTGGAAATGGAAGGAAAGGCAGTTGCTTTGTCAAGGATCATGGGAATTTGTAAGCAGGTTTTTCCTTGCCCAAGTAAGTCGCATGGTCACAGTGGATTTCGACGATCGAGTGGCTTTGTCATGGCCCCCGTCCACACTGAGGCTTTCACTGCCTGCCTGTGATGCCCACCCACCTCCCAAAGGATAACAAGGCAGACGTTTGTCCTTAATCGAAAACAAGTGAAAAAGGAGCCGTGCTCCTGTACATCACTGTTTATGCAGAAGATGGCAACCTTCAGAGGCCTCTCTTCTCATTTTAGACGCTTCTAGAGGTTTTGTTGATCAGAAGAGAATGGTCTTCGTAAAGCAGTCTTTGTAGCCTTCCCACTGCCACAAAGGTGGGGACAGAGAGCACATTAAGGGCTTCATAGCAGAGTGACCCCAATCCAGAGAAATCCATTGGTAGAGGTGCATCTGATGTCTCCGGCAGAGCTGCAGGGACTAACGTGTAGACTTGGTGTTCAGGACAAAAAGGTGAAAGGAAAGCCAAGAACAGAGCTCCTTAGAGCCCATGGAAGTTGGCAGGTCGTCTCTTTGGGAGATTAATGAGAAGAACTTTTATGTTGTGACTGTAAATTAACTTGCAGAGCCATGATCTATGCAATTAGTGAGATTAGTGGATTTTTTTCTGGGTTTTTTTTGTGGGGTTTTTTTGAAATGTAAGGAAGATTTAAAAATAACTCTGGACTCTAAATGTAGCTGAGAGGACACAGTGACTTGGAAAACAGTTTTGGGATAATGAGTATGATAACTCTTGTTTAACTCAGAAAGAAGAATTTGTCCCTATACTGCAAATATTTCACCTAACATTTCACATAGAGAAACAAGAACGATCTACCCTCTGTATTAGCAGAATCAAATATTCCTCTTTGGGGTAAAACAGACTTTTTTTTCCAAATCAGAAATACGCATTTATACTACCAGAAACAAACTAGGTCATTGAAAAATAACAGACCAAATATGCTGATCATAAGTGAGGGTGTTAGAATTAGGTTCAATAGGTCTGTATATGATCAGTTCTCTTTTTTATGTACTTAGTACAATGTCCACAGGGTCTCACTACACAGATCAGACTCATAGTGATCCTCCTGTTTTCAGCCTCCCAAGCACTGGCATTACACACTGCGCTGCCACGCAGAGTCTCGGTTGCCATCTCAGCACGCCCCAGGGGAGGGACTGGCATGGCACGGCAGGCTGAGGATCGAACCCAGCCCCTGCACCTGCCTAAGCAGGCACTTTAGTCCACTGAGCTATCTGGCTTGCCCTTGTAATAAGTTCTTAAAATCCTCTTGATACATAGCCCCTTCATCTGTCTTATCAGGGAAGCTAGATGGATCCCCTGGACATAAGTGAAGGTGGCTGGGATGCTTGGAGCCTAGCGTGGTGCCTAGCATAGTGCCTCCTCTGGCATTCACTCATCCATGCATGTATTCAACCAGGGCCTATTCCACACCTGGTATTGCTTTTTTTTTTTTTTTTTTGAGGAACCAGGAATTGGACTCATACCCTTACACTTGCCAGGGAAGCGCTTATTCCACTGAGCCATCTCCCTGGCCCTGGCATTCCTTTGTACTGTGTATTATTCTGGCCCCTGTGCACAATGGGTCTGAGTGAAAGAAATTTCCTCTTAAAGTACTTGCATTGTAGTATGTAGAAAAGGGAGTGATGGATTTGCTGTTCTAGAAACAGACCTCTCAAAACTGTTCCAAGCACCAAGTGGTGGAAGCACTTGGCCAGGTCATGGTGAGGGCAGTGAAGTGCTCGCCATGACTGACTCCCACGTCTTCCGTCACCTAGCACACCCAAACTCCATGCTGACTCCATAGTGGGGCCTCAAAGCACACCCTCACAATTGGTTTACATCTACAACTGGAGAAATGGAGGTATTTTTTGATATCAGAAATGATTCAACATCTGTTAGCCCAGAAACCCTTGCGTGTTTGTCCCTCTGCATGAGATGCATTTCCCCAATGCATCCAGTTCCTTCTCATCCTTCTGGCCTCAGCCAAGTTTCTCCTCCCCAGAGGAATCTCTGGCCATCCCTCTTCCATAAGTTCAGCCCCCTCTCATCCCTCAGTGTGTAATTATCTCCCCACAACTCATCATTATCTGAAATTAACTCAAGCAATTGTTTCTTTATATGTTTGCTGACCATCTCCCCACTCCCTGCACATGCTACAAGGTGAGCTTTTGGTAATGAAAGTGTGCTGTTTGGTGTACCAATGTGTACACAGGGACCAGAGCCTAGCAGATGCTTCATGCATGCTGGGTAGGTGAGCGGATGGGTGTGGCAGTCCTCGAGCCAGGATCCCTGCTGTCTTTACCAGACAAATAAAGACATCAAAGCACAGTCATGTCCCAAGCAGCAGGTGCTCAAACCAAGACTGGAACCCAGACAGACCCTGTCGAAGAAGAGCATGCAGGCTGCCTAACATCAACCCCCCTGGAAACACAGAATGGTCAGCAGTGTTCTAGATACTGAATATGCAGTAAGCTCTAGAGGGCTTAAGTGGATAGACTGGTAAGCAGAGGAGGAGTTAAGAAAAGAACGATCACAGTGATAAAAAATCTGAAAACCACTGGAGTGGAATCAGGCAGCCCTGATCCTCCTGCTTCATGTCTTGCTGTCCTTGCATCTCTTCTCTATAACTCAGCAGAGGGCTCACGTCCCAGTCTAAGCATCCGGGCTCTCCACACATGAGGCCTCTTTAAGAGCTGGAACTATGCATTCAATCTTGAAAGGGGGCAGATAGTAAACAACCCCGTGTTCTCCCGGGCTTCCGCACTGACAGGACTTTCATTGCTCACCTCTCTATAATTTTCTGCTTAGAACACACTGGTTTTCCCAACTTGGCATCCTTCTTTAATTGAAAAATTATAGGCCTAATTTCAAAAAATGAAATGTATGCAAGCTTTCCTGCTTCTGTGACTTCTTTATTCCTGAAGCACATAAATCATTTCTTTTTAAAATTAAATTTCGCTTGCCACGATTTGGTAATGGGTTTTCAAAGAAGGCAGGGTAGCCAAGCTCTTGGCACCAGGGCCGCCTGCGCTGCCTGCTCAGGAAATCTTCTCATCACCATCTGGCATCGGTCTTGCTTCCCTCACCGAGGCCTCATCCTCCCTCTGCAAGTTGCCTAGGAACTCTCTCCCCAACAGTCTCCTCTCTGAATGGCCTTTTGGGCCCTGCAGCTGCCATCTTGGAAGACTGAAGAACAGATAGAATCTGGGCAGAAAAAAGACGAATGCATTCTGTGCTCCTTGGGTGCTTATTCATTTGTTAGGTATAAGGTAGAGCTCCAGGCCTCATGGGGACCTGAGCCCGGGAGCCACACGCACACTCAACTGTCTGAGATGGGCTTGGAGTAAGGGTCCACTATGAATGGCATTTATAACCCTCCTCTCAGGCCACAGTTGTACCCATGAGCAACCTCAAGGGGTTAAGCAGCTCCTACAGGATCATAGGTGGGGCATGGCACTGACAGGTCTTTGCTAATCTTGCATCCACACTCCGGTCTGCTGCCCCATTGGGCACACTTGTGCCCTGTGGAGTGAGAGAAACACTCAGCTACGTCAAAGTTATTTTGAGGCTCAAAAAAAAAAAAGACATTGGCCAAAGCTTAGTAATGGATCCTGCAAGGTGTAGAGGCTAATTGGAGCTGGGAGGTGCGTGAGCGACGGCCCTGACGCCAAGGGAGGCTTCTAAAAGGCGGTGAATCGCCAACCAGACCTGGAAGGATTCAAGTAGGAGGAAATTGTTTTGGGTGAGGACATGGAAATGACTTAGACTTTGAAACTCAAAGAAGAAGGCTGCTTCCTGTACCATTTTTAGCTTTCAGCATAGACAAAAAGCAGCCTCCAAAGCACAACCCTTTTCTTCCTGGCTGTCAGGTTCCCCTGAAAGCTCTGCTCCTGCGCTCTTCTCCCTCAGACCCCATTGTGACTGGGACCCATGGGAGGCCACGTGGAGGGAAAATCAGCTCATCTTTTATTAAATCAGATCTTTCCCTGGGATCTGCAAGAAAGGGAGGGAGGGATATACCTGCTCCGCAGCAGGAGATGGGGAGTGAGCCTCTTGCTTGATTTCCTGGCTTCTCGAAGGGTAGATTTTAGACTGAAAAATAGCTTCATAAAAATCATATATAACCCTTAGCTTTTTAGCCCTTCTCTGTTACTCAGAACTTTTTCAAAGAAGTTTTTCTTGTTTGTTTTTGTGGTTCTCTTTCTGACTGTTGTGAAAATTAATGGCTTCACTTTCAGCATTTGTCATTGGACTTCAAGCTCCTTGAGGGAGTAAGAATTTTGCCTTATTCCTGTTTCTGACCACATGCATTTGTTGAAGTGACAGAAACTCTGATGCTTGCAGAGGACCTCGAAGCCCATCCCCATCCTCTTACTCCTTTCTCAGATATAAGTTCTCTGTCTCTGTCTGTCTCTGTCTGTCTCTGTCTCTCTTTCCCTCTGTCTCTCTGTCTCTGTCTCTGTCTTTTTCTGTCTCTTTCTTTTTCTGTCTGTCACTGTCTCCTTCTCTGTCTCTGTCTCTTTGTCTGTGTGTGTGTGTGTGTGTGTGTGTGTGTGTGTGTTACCAGGGATTAACCTCAGGGCCTTCACACTGAAGTAGGTCCCTGTCGACCTCTACTTTTTTATTTTTATTTTGAGACAGGGTCCCACTAAAGTCCCACTGAATTACTCATGCTGAGTTTGTGGTGCTCTGCCCTAGCCTTCCGCAGCCCTGGGATTATGAGCGGTGTCACCCCGCAGAGAGGTCAGATACGAGCTTCAACTTACTGTGGACTTCATCATTAAGGAAAAGTATCGTGGTCAATAGGACCAGGTTTTTCAACAATGTTTCTGTCTTTTCCAATTTGAGGAACAGTCTTCAGAAGTTGGTCAATGTCAGTGGTTTAAGAGTGCTCATTTTTTATGATGTTTAAAAGATCCTGGAGTCTGAATTTCTTAGGAGTATGTTCTTTCTGAGGAAGTGGAGTGTCTTCCTCAAATTAGGGCTAATACAAACCCATAAGCAGAGGTCACCACATTGACCCCGCCAGCCTGGAACTCAGACATCAGAAGCCACTGGAGACAAAACAACAGTGTCCACTGTGTCAGGACGCTGCCCAGATCTAGCTAAAGTTTGTACTTGATGCATCAGGATCATAACACAGAGGACAGTGCAGGCTGGAATCATATCAGAGAGAATGGAGAAGGAAAGGCTTGGCTGGTTTGTTCCTTAAGGAGAAGATGACTCAGTGGGTGACACTAACATCCAGGGAGATTTTATGAGTCTTTGGTTCACTGTATGGTATTTATAGGGGACACTTCTGTCTCCCAAGAGTCCTGTGGAAGACCTTAGGCAAGACAGGCTGGTGACACTCAGAGACTGGCAGATGGCACTTTCTTCCTCTCAGTCCCCTGCATGAACATCATTGGCTTTCAAATAAGCAATGGGGGAGGGGAGAGACTGAGGGCAAGCCCAGCCCTCAACATGAGCGAGGCACATCTCCAGTCCTTTCTACATTTTTAAGGACAGGATCTCGCTTCATTGCCCAGCCTGGTTTTGAACTTGCAATATTCCTGCTTCCGCTTCCCAGAGGACTTCCACAGCAATCAATTATTTTAACAAGGACTTCTCTCTCTCTCTCTCTCTCTCTCTCTCTCTCTCTCTCTCTCTCTCTGTCTTTGTCATGATCAGAGACAGTACTCTTATCAGTAAGTTGATTCCTGCTGCACTTCTAGGACACACCCTTCAGAAAGAGAGAAGACACAGCTCCCATCAGCTCTTGCTCTGAAGAAGGCAGGTACTACCTCATTGTTCTTGAAAGAAAGGAAGCTGAAGTCTCTGAGGATGAGCAGAGCCTAGAGGCTGTGGCAGAGACCACACTGAGTCACAGCCCTGATCCTCAGCATAAGCGTCACCTTCTCTAGCCGCAGAGATTGACTCGGAGACACCGAGGACTTATCCTGCCTGTCCCGTCACAGCCCTACCACTCTCTGTTCCTGCGAGCCAAAGCCTTGCAGGCACCAGGGAGTTCCTCTCACTTCCTAAAGACCCTCAGAGTATTGCTTCTGTGCAATTCTGTATCAGTGGGGTGAGAGGTGCCATTGACCCCCGTTGCCTGTTGGCAGTGTGAGAAGTGGACCAAGCAAGGCAGCAGTCCATGGGAGTGCAATAGTAATCAGTCACTGCAGAGCTTGAGGACCAGCTCCTCAGCCTGTGCCCAGCTGCCGCATCCCAGCTGCAAGAACATAGACGACAAACCCCAGTGACCCAGAGTTTCTGCGAGCAAGGTGCTCCCCTACCTCATCCCCTCGGTACAGTATTTCAAAGAGGAAAGAGCATAAATAGTCAAAAAAGGAACTCATATGTTCTTCAAAAATATTTTTCTCATCATGAAATTATTTCCATTATGGAAAGTACAAGCATAATGATAGCAAGCATCACTCTTCTACGAGCACATGTCACATGTCAGGGTCATCTAAGCCCTTTCCATACACAAGCTCCCTGCAGCCTTACAGCCTCACTGGGGAAAGCCCATCTTTGCCACCACTCCTCAGGGAAGGAAACACTCATGAACCAGCAGGCCCCAAGTCATGTGAGGAGCAGGCAGTCAGGCTGGATCCCAGTTCAGGCCCCTTGGCTTCAAAGCTGGCATGCTTGCCCTCCCTGTATATCAGCAAAAGTCTCCTCAGTGTTTCAACTGCACTCCCTAAATGCCATCCATAATCTCATCCATGTTGTCTCTTTCCATCCAGCCTTTTCCCCAAACATTTATATTTACTTAAATACATTTTTATATCTTAAATCTTTGATTATTATAAACATTTCTCCATGCTAGTATAAACATTTTATGCACACCATCTTAATAGTTGCGTAATGGTGCAAAAATAAATCTATCAAAGTTTACATAGTCCCTTCTGGAGATGTTTAGATCATTTCCTCCATGGCTTGGTTTTGATATTATGTGTAATATGTAATTATCACCCTGATGGACATCTTTATATAGAAAGGTATCAGCATTTGGTGATTTTGCTATGAGACATTCTTGGCATCTCTTGCTCTAGAATTTTTTCCCGTTTAAGCAACAGCAACGATATCCTAATCAGAGCGCTCCGTGGACTCAGGGTCTCCTGAGTCTCCAGAGCACTGGTACAGGGAACCAGGAACCAGTGTGCAGAATAAAGACCCAGAGCCTCCGCACACTCCGCGGCGTGCGAGAAAACTTCCTGCAGCACATACTGTGCTTAGGCAAGAATGTGAGCTCAGAAGAAGACCCATGGCTGCGTCATCTCCCAAAGAACTCGCTGAAAATTTGATTCTCCGCCTCACTTTCAGAACTCTTGGAGCTGAATAAACAATATCCTGCTACCAATGCTTTCTTAAATTGACAAATCAATCAAAATTATACGTGTGTGTCCCCTGTATGAAATATGTACTTTTGAAATGTGTATGTCTTGGGAAATAACTAATCATGCACACACCGCCTTGCGTGCTGGTTCTTCCATAAAAGCACAGAGTCTGCTCTCTCAGAACATTTAAAAAATACAGTGCATCCCTAAGTGTAGTCACCATGTCGTGCCAAAGATCTCTCAGGCATCCGCACCCCATGCTCAAGAAACAGTGTTCTAGCTTCTCCTTCTTAATTTTGTTTCGCTGGTAATTTTTGATAAACATAATGATCACATTCATCATAGGAATTTATGCCTGTATTTAATATATCTTGATTCTTCTTTTTTCCTCCTCCATTCCCCTCCCCTCCCTTCAACCTTTTTTCTCCTTATTTAAAGGAGCTCTTTTATTTAAAAAGCTCTTTTGAACATCACCCAAAGTGATACCGTGTGGCTCTTGCGTTCTGTGCCTGGCTTCTTTTGCTTAATGGAGAGTCCTTCAGGTCTCTCCATGTTGTTGAGATGACAGGAGCTCCCTTCTCCTGAAGGCCGAGTAGCATTCTGCTGCGCACACGCGCCTGTTTCTCTGAGCCGTCCACCTGCTGGTAGACACTTTGGTGACCTCGTTCTCGTCTCATGTGAATAATAAGGTGGTGAAAGTAAAGTGTGGCGTCTCTTCAGCAGCCCAACCTCGTCTCTAGATGTAACTCCAGCGGTGGGGCTCCTGGGTCGTGCGTTCGTGCCATGCTAACTGTGCAGGGCACATTCCTGCTGCCTCACGTGATGAGTTGCTCTTGATGTTCCTCTGTTGCCAATGGTTTAACCACACTTTACGCGCACTTCAGACCGGGCTTTGGTGCTCCGAGGGTGTCTCACATGGCCGCGCGCTGCAGTGGTGCTGGAGAAGCTGACACAGCGGTCACTGCCACCAGCTCCTCCCCCCTCAAGTGCTTCTGCCGCCAGCGCAGCCGGGAGGTGGTGTGGAGTGCAGGAGCAGCAGAAGTGAGGGGCTGGGCCCTGGTCGTTTACAGCCTCCTGTAGAAGCCTTGGCCCACTGGGTCGAAGCGCAGAGGCGTGGCTGTGGGGGGATGCTCTCTGCATGACCGCTTCCCCTGAAATCTAGGAAAAGTGTGGCGCTCTCGGAAGGCACTGGCCGAGAGTCAGAGCCCTCCCCGCGGGCGCTGCGTAGCACCCTTGTCCCCCATAGCGAGCTTCGCCTCACGTTCCTGAGCCTCCATGGTTCCTGTACAAAGTATTTTTTAGCACTTTGGGATCTCGGGTCCTTTTGAGAACCTGATGAAAGTTGTGAATCTTTTCATGAAAACGTAATTATTATAATAACGGATTTGAACAATGTTGTCACCAAAAATTAACATGCAAGCAAATATGGAACAACCTACATATATTTTTCAAATTCATAGAGCATATAAAACCTGAGATGTAGAACCCCTGGGCGGGGTGAGCTTTGAGACCTATGTCTGTCCTCACAGAATTACATGCTATCAGGTTATCAGTGCAACATACAAATAAAAAGTCAATTCTAGTAATTCTCCATAACTGTAACTGTGGTGATTCATCTTCTGAGAATTCTAGTTAACCAAAATGTAACAATATTGACCATAGCTCCTACCTCTTATGGAGTTTATCAGGGCTCTAACATCATGCTAGGTCCTAACTGTATCTTGGATCTCCAAATGATATCTTTTTAGTGAACTGTGCATGTTGAATATGATTAATCACTTCAATAAAAAGGCTTAGCAAAGCCAACTTTAATGTTTACTGACCACCTAGTGTATACATTATCACAAGTCTCCCAACAATACTTTGATGGAGCTGTTGTTTTCTATGGTGTGCAGATAAGAAAACAGAAGCTCAGAACTGTTTAAAGTCACCCACACAGCTAGTTAGGAAGATGGAGCTGGGATCCAACCCTCCCGTGGAGCTGAAATCAGTGCTCGCAGAGGTCGGCCTGGGCTCCCCTTTTAATAGCTGGTTAACTATTCTGATTAATTTGAGTAGTGATTACAGGAATCTGACGTGTGCAAAATAGCTGGGATTTCTGTCGAGTGCCTAAGACAGCACTGCAACGGGGGGAGCTGGGCTTTTTGTTTTGTTTCGTTTCTCAAATTCACCTGCATAAATTGTGCTTCTCCATCCATGAGCAGTGGGTTTAAGGATGGCTATTCCCCCTCACTTCAGTGGACCTCTGTTAAGCAACTGCTGTAGGTGAGTTGTCCAAGGGACAGTGCTTGGAGGGTGCCCAGGTTCCTGCCTTAGCAAGTTCAGTGTCAGGGCAGAGGAGCCCTCTCCTTGCCTCACGGCTCCATCTCAAAGGTCAGAGTGCCGTCTGCCGTCTAGTTGATGTAGGCATGCTAGACTCATCGCTCACCTCCAGTCTGCAGTCTGCTGTAGTGTGTTACTGAAGCACGCGTTTGCATCTCGTCTAGGCCTACCTCTGTGCCATCACGACAGCATTGAGCATGGCCCACAGAGTGGAGAATGTTTCCTTGATCCTTGACAAGACAATGTCTTGACCCCTGATAGAAACCAACTAGGTATTAGAGTAGTTCATCAATCCTAAAACGCATCATTTCTAAGCATATCACTTTTAGGTATCATGCCGCTGATACAGTGAAAGGCAGTTATAATCGCTGATTATAATCATAAAAGCCGTCACTTGGGAGCCCACCAATTCTGAAGACACTGAAATGTAGAAAAAAGAAAAGCCATGCATGTTACATGAGTGAAGTTTCAGAGATGTTAAAACATAACCTGTAAATATAGATTCTTATAAGACAGTTTTACCCCATCCTTACTCACCAATCTGGACTCCCCATAAAACCGTAAGCATGGGCCATGGGAGGGGACCCAGTGAATTAGAAAAGCAGCGTCTTCCGAAAGACTTGCTAATAATGTGTGGAAGAAATATTTTGGCATTGTCCTCTGATACTATTGTCAACTCCTGTTAGTATAAATATTTAAGGTATTTCAGTACAGTGAGTTGTGTGGCAGTGAGACTGTTGGTTCTTTTATCTCAGGGCTGAGGATCTGAACAGCATGTGTGTTGTTACAATGTGTTACGAGGCTACATACAAAAGGCTTTGTAGTAGCTCGGAACAGGGATCTTCTCAGATGTTGGTTATGGTCAAATTCTCACCAGTCTGAAAAATATGCTAATTGTATACAAAGTTCTGAGCAGAAAGAGTGAACTCAGTATTACAATTTTGAACTTCTTCAAAACAGAAACGGGCCTACGTAACCGGAAGTAGTGATTAATACATAAACAGTGTGTGTCTCCCAAGGGTGCAGAAGTTGTCCACTCTGTGTCTGCACACTTGCAGATGCTTGTAAGCTGCCCTACCAGCATCTATATTCATAAAAATAAGTCATGGGGTTCTATTTTATTGTTTCTTTTCTTTTTCTTCAGAAATAGATGTTTAGGAATTTCGAGTCACCCTCATATTATTTGGCTAATGCAGCTACAGAGTAAGTTATTAATGACCCCCAGATGTTGTTTGTAATGATTGGGTATTTTCGGTTGTGAAATAATATTTTCTTTTGTGTGTGTGCAAGTGGTGTTTCTTAATACGCTCTACAGCCTTGGAATAAAAGTGTGATGGTCGAACAGTCTGCACGTCTAACATAATTGTTTCTAAGTGGGTGCTCCATTCTTCACATTTTTAGCTCTAATTGCTTTTTTCCTCATATATCTAAAAATAAATATTTGCAAGTTTTGTGTTCTGCTACTCATTTTAATACACAAAATATTTGTACACTGAGCAAAACTCACTGATAATGTTTGCAATGGGCTATTTAGAGAAAGTAAGGTTGGTGTGGTAAGCGGAGATAAAATACATTTTATTAGTGTAAATGTCAGAGAAAGCCATTTATCTTATTTTAAAAGAATATTTTTAAGGAGTGGCCAGAAATTTGACCTCTGCGATGATTTAAATAGATTCAGTTGGAAGAAAAGATCCAGTGTCAAAAACTAGTCTGTTTTGCTATATAGTGAATATTTTAAGTGATCTCTGAAAGATGGCAATTAATTTCTGATTATGAAGGACAAAGGCCCCACACTGTAGGTACCCCAGTCCCTGGCTTTCTGGGAGCCCTCTTCTGCCTTCATCCATGTTTACTCCAGCTCATCAACACCCCCCGCCCCCGAAGGCTGGCAGAGAAGAGGAGAGGAAGAAATGCTGAAATCACTTCTGCTGCTCTTAATGGCCCCTGGAAAGAATGGATCCTGAATGAACTAGGAACCAGTGAGACATAAAAGGAGCTATCAGATTTGCTGTTTCCTTTTATTCTTGCTTCCTTTCCCCAGCATGAATAATCAATAGGTGGCTTACGGACTTTCAAATGAACCCTATATTGGAAGGCTTTGCAATTATAATACCAATATCATTTATTCTTTTTTATGTGGCCACAAACTGGATAAATGCCAGAGAGGTAAATATGGCCCCATCTCTATGTTGGCCTCAGTTGTGTTTCTGAGGTTTTGCTTATTTATTTTCTCCCCCAGGCCTGGCCCCAGTCAGCAGTAATACACAGAAGATCACAACTTTTAGGTGTGCTCAGAAACGCACACCTGCTTGGCCGTCACACCACGGAGTTGCATCTTAGGCTCCCATCTTGCAGTGCTACGCAGTACCGAGGGTCGGCAGACTGGGTCCTCCTCCTCATATTGCCTTCTTTATGTGCTGTTATGTTTACAATTTACCGCTAACAAGCTGTGTCAGGATGCCTGCTGGAGTTCTCCTGTATCTCCAGGTTCTATTGAATGTGACAATAAAATAATTCCTCAGTGTTTGCATTACTTAGCCATCTTTTTGATACACATTCTCTAGGCCATCCTGGCTACATAAGTCTCAAATTTCAGTCCCCTTTCTGGACCACCATGCAGCCTAGAGCTTTGGAGCTTTGTCTTGGAAGCTCCTTCCATCAATCAGAATACCAAATTCACATCAGTAGGGTCCCCCGAGGTATTGGGGCTCTGGATTCAGCAATTACTGTGAGTAAGAACCTTGCAGCTAGAGTGAGTGCCAGCATTCCAAGTGCTAGCACAATGGAAAAGAGAAGTGGTTTAGGTTAGAATATGGTCACATTCTTCTGATTAAACCCACTCAAAAAAGACAACACTGTAATATTTTCCAATGACTGTTTATCATGAATTACGTCAGCCTTCGTTTAAATTGCTATTATTTCTCCTTAATGCTTCTTGGTGCCTGCATAATTTATGGCCCTGGCAGCCTCGGGACTATGAAATAACCTTTCGTAACCACTCTACAATAGTAAAGAACATGGCGTTTGTGTTGTTAATTATTATAGGACTCCTTTAACTTTTACAAAGTGACATAAAATATTGTTGAGGTATTTATGGTTCAAGCTACTTTTACATGGATCTATTTTGCTTCTGGCTAGTTCTTAACTAAAGCAATCATTTGTGGTTATTAGGCCGCCGGAGATATTATGTCAGAACTGGTATAAGAGTATTATTATGTATCACATGTCCTACACTACATGTCAGCACTTGAGGCTGTCTTTCAATAAAAACAAATGTAATTTTGTGTGTGCTCTTTTGGGGAGCGGGGATTGTAAGCAGGCCTGAGTTCATGCTGAGGTGTTCCCACTGTTTGGAAGCCTGTCTCAGCCTTCCGTCCTTTGCGTTTAGTCTTTTTCCTGTGGATTTCAGACCTTTCCAAAACAAACCAGTGAAAGTTCAATTCACAGCAAAGATTTGCCTAGAAAGGGCCACAGAATTAGCACTGAGTGGGCAACTGCCCCTGCTGAGCTGCGTCTGATTCCCTCACTTCTGGCTTTTCCTATAGATTTCCTAAGCCTCCAGGCCTCTGTTTATGACGTGCTGAAGGGAGGACAGGCCCGGCTCAGACAGTCCCGGTCTCCAGCCTCACGTAGGTACTCAGAGACTATCCCGGCCTTCAGGAGAGCCTTCCTGGGTGGAGGGTGGAGGAAGCAAAAAGGAAGGGACACGTTTGGCTTTCCCCAAAGCTACCATGCCATGCAAACTTTGAATTAATATGTCACTCCCCTTGGGTTCCAAATACTATGCGTATTTTCCAGCCCTTGCTTATTTAAAGCAAGAAAGGAAGGGCGTGCCAGAAGCTTGTACAAAGAATGAAAACACATTAATGACTCATGTTAACAATTACTGATTTTCTTAACATATAATTTCTTAATTATTGTCCAGCAAAATAATTTGCATGATAATACCTCCCCATCCCTTCCCTCATCTGTTTTTAAAAGCCATAAAATAGGGATCAAAGAGGCTGTTTGATCAATAATCAGGAAATTTTAACTCCTTAATTCTTAGTGGACAGATGGAACTCTGACATGGACATTCTTCAGAATAATCACCTCAAACACAATGGGCAAAATAAACTCTTCAGTAAAACAAACAGCTTTGAAAAGAGCCCAGGGGAGTTTTCTTCAGCTTGAATTCAAGGAGGAGATTGTGACTTTTATGAAACTTGCATAAATTTACATGTATCCTGTCAGAGTTTTAAAATTAGACAACATGCCTGAATGCCCTGGAACTGAGTCTGCCATCCAGATTTAGGGTGCTTTTAGCTTTTTTAATTAAAGACATTTCACGAGCCAACTCCAGAGAGGAGAGAATTCAGCATTACATAAGAATGTAGCAAAGTTGGAGATTTAATGAGTGAATATTATAAATTGATAAAAGAGATAAAAGGTATGAAAGGAGCAGTTCTTGGGAGTTTTCTGTATTTTTTTAAGTATAAGGGGGAAAAAAGAAAGTGAAAAGGCCCAGCTGCCATGCGCAGCAGCCCTCGGGCTGGAACCGCGTCCAAGCCCGCGGAGCCGACTGCGGGCCTGCGATGCGTGTTAATGAGCGCTTGTGGCAGTGAACTGGGATTGTGGGATTGTCACGTGGATATATATATATATATATATGTCGCAAAAAATAGAAGACAGGAGTTGTCGCTGCCGTGTGGTTGTAAGAAACGCAAAGCAGTCATCCTAAAGACCCTTTCACACACCGGGCCGCGCCCGCACCCGCAAGGCTCATTGGAAATTCCTCAGGAATCGCTGATAGTGGGGTGTACTTATTGAACATTGCTTGGAACTGCACATGTTATACCATTTTAAAAACTTAGACTAAATACTGTCAGCTCATGTTTGCTTTCTTAGCATGTTATTCATTTATTGAGAAATTCAGAATGTAAAACATCTGGGAATGACTTGGTGTGCGCAGAGGCATCTTTAAAATGTGTATATTTCAGAACTTCTTTGGTGTATTTATTTAGAAATATGGGACAACTCTGTAAACATGTCCTGGGCTATATGTAGCATTTGAATATGAAAGACAAAGCTGGCATAATTGAAAACCCAAATTTCATTTTCTATAAATATTACTCTTTCTGAAATTAGAGAATCTGGATTATTGCTAGGGACACTTACGAAGAAATGTCTTCCTTTGCGCTGTATGCATCAGAAAGTCCACTGTGGTCTCTGGGGTGCAGTGGGATGTTTACGTCTAGATGGAGGAGCTGGTGCACTTCGGCATCTCAAGGCATGGGTTGGACCTACAGAAACTCAGTTGTATAGATGCGATAGCCTGCAGCTGGAAGGGCTGTATCACTGCAGTGTTGATGGCTCCCCGGGTCTGGCCAACGGTTGGGCCATGTATGTTCTAGCCAAGTGTCCATGGAACTGGCTCCACCAGCACAGTCCCAGTAACTGAGAGATGACACAGCGGAGAGCGGAGTCTGCAAAGGGAAATTATTAATGATTTGCAAATGACGTCCTTTTGGGAAAAGTAGAAGGAAGCCCTGACATCACACACATCTCGAGAGTTCTCCCAAGCGCTAGATTTTGTGGTCATTTGGCAAGCTTGGAGACCCAAGGCTGTCCCTTCCATATCATGACACAGTTTGATCTTTGTGACATGAGCAGGGTCATACAAGTAGATTCACTGGTCATCCAGGGTGCTGGATGAGAAGACTGCTGAGTGTCCCTTTGCTAAGATGCCTAAGCCATTCTCATCGTAAGTCTCTCAAGAGCACACAGCAGTGTCCCTTTAGAGGGCTACTGTCAAAGGAGTGTTAAAAATAATATACTTTCCTAGGGTGAGGAGACGGTTCAGCGGCATAAGCACCTGCCTGGCAAGCACAAGGTCCTGGGTTCAATTCCTAGTACCAAAAAATATATTATAATAATAAAATAAAAAATATACTTTCCTTGGGTCTCATATAGAACTGAAATGACAGAAAAGAATTGAGAGCATAATGCCAGGCAAGAAATTGACTCAACTATAAATTACAAAGAAATTATAAAAGCACTTATATGGAAACAATCCACAGAGATCCATAACTGAAGCTCAAGATTTAATTTGTTCATTGACTAGGGCAATGAACTCTATCTATGGACATGGAATCCTTTTCAGTTTCCATTTACCAACTTGACCAAATGACACATTTATAAACACAGCAGCAAGTCATTACCCCATTTGGGTCATTTTATTTTTATACCAATAGAGTAAAATACCACAGAAGCAAAAGAATTGTTCACTTCATGGTAGATTTAGAAAACGGAGAAGGTGACGAATTTAGAACAAATTATCAAGGGAGAAATAACAGATTCTTGGTCAAATCCCTCCTTCCCCCCAAAATGAAGAATAAATAACTCCAACCCAGAGTAGAAAGACAAGTTGTGACATGGGATGTTACTCAAGGAAGGCTTATAAAACTAGTGATAATGGTGCTTTTTGACAAAGTTAACTAAGACTATTTGTGGTGTTTTAGTCAAGCCATAAATACTTAATGAATATGAATGGTGGTTGTTCTGTTCTGAACTATGTCCTAGACACACTGGAGCATGCAACCTATTTGGGGAACTACGTAAATCAACTTGAACTGAATCATAAAACAAACTTTGCAAAGCAAAATAAAGCACTAAATGTGTGATAAAGATTATATGCATATTTAGCACTGCAAAAAAAATTATATGTAGCTGAAAAAAAGACAGTACTGATGTCCAGGGTGGTTAGAAGAGCTTCCTAGAAGGTCTTTAACTTCAAGGATGATACAGAAGCGTAAGATGTGTACTTGATAGCTTTGACCCTCACAGGAGCTATGGGGCCTCCAAACATCTTAGAGAAAGCGTCAGTGCAGTTGCTCCTCACAAGGCGCTAGGATCTCAAGAGTTTGGAGAAATAGTGATGCAAATCTACTGAGGAGAAACTTTGGTTTGGAAATTGTGTGGGTTGGTGAGTAATTTTTCACACCAATGTCGCACATACCTTTCAAATTACCCCAGCACACTTACCTGACAAGTACAATCCTCCTCCTTCCTTCTCTAAGAGTCCTTCTTGTGGTTAAAGAGATAATATGAGCTACTTACTAAAGCAGAAAAGCTGCTTTTATTCTACTTTTGTTTTTCCCATGTGCCCCATATATTAAGTCTCCTCACTTGTTCTTGGATGTCCACGGCACACCTCCTGGCTCTTCATCTTGGGCACTGCATTGTGTTCAGTTTGACCTGTTCCCCAAGTCACGGGATCTGTCCTGCCCTATCAAAAACCTGTAGCTCTGGTTCTGTACTTCCTGCCTGTGAGAGACTACAAAACCCCAGCACTAGAGGGAGGGGCCTGGCTGTCTTTGTTGTTGAGAGAGAACCCGCCAAGACCGCAGGTGTTAAGTCAAGCTGTTCACTGCCCCCAAAGCTGGGTGGCATTTAGGTGTTTCTCTCTGCAATAGCATTATCACAGATGTAAAAGCTGCTGTAGGAACTCAGAGAATAAAGTGTGTGAGTGGAAGCGCCCGTAAAAAGCCAGCCCTTGCTTCAACCATTGCCCCTCTCTCCTGCATTCTATTGATGGATGATAACCTAGAACCTCCCTGTGGCTGCTAGAAATGAAACTGTCCCCTTTGGCATTGCTGTTTCCTCCCCTTAGAAGTAGGAGTATATGGTAGCCTCTCAGATAATTTGCCTTACGTTTTCCTGATGTTTGGTCTCCTTATATGTTCTGTTGTAATTTAAATTAATTTTCTGAGGTTTTTTAAAAATTCTATATACAAGAATTATAACACATGCTACCCAATTGTCATAAAGACTGGCCAAGATTATTTTGTCTTTTTGAGACAAGGTCTTGCTATACAATTTAGGCTGGCCTTGAGCTCACTTTGTGGCCTGGGCTGGTCTTGAACTCACAATACTCTTCCTGCCTCAGCCTGAGTGCTGGGATCACAGGCGTGCACCACCACCCCTGGCCCAGATTGGCCAGGATTTTGCGCATGGAGTGTGTGCAGTACTGCCTGTGGGAGGAAGCCTTGAATATTAACAGTAGTTATGACCAAGGCCACAAAGAGATAGAACTGGCAGCGGGCACACTGCTACCTCCATCCTGTTGCGTCTTTGATACAGCAGCATCTTCCTCTCTTCAGCAATATCCACACAAAGATACAGAAGACCCCACTGTAATTTCACTGTGTACCCTGGGTGCACTTTCAAGCCCCAGTTGCCTTAGCTATGAATGAGGATGACAATCCCCTCATAGAGAGCACTGTACTCATCATCCATCTCTTCTTTCTGTCTACACCACCAGTCATCAGTTCAATAGGCAGGGAGAGTTTACTGTATGCCAGGCTCAGCATTAAGCCCTGATTAAACCCCACTTCATTAAACAGACATAGTCCTCTGCCTTCATGAATTCTAGAATCTAGAGAGGTGAGTATTAAATGTACCTATATTTGCATTCTTCCAGAGAGAGAGAGAGAGAGAGAGAGAGAGAGAGAGAGAGAGAGACTAAAGAGACTCTTAATTTTAACTAAGGCAAACGCTGTTGTCTTTGTGGCAGCCAATGGGCCCTGCGCATGCTCACAGCCTGATGTTTAATGCAACACCCCCTTCTGTATTTGAGGCTTATTTCAAACAGGAGAGTGGAAGGCAACCTTTCTGTTGAGTTTATAATAGCAATTACAAGCTGATAAGGGCAAACCATTCATCAAACGCTCATACCTCCGGACTTTTATCTCTTTGGGTCAAATGTTTCCTGATTGATATTGACTGCCATATCTTAAGCAGCTCCGAGCAGATAAGAAGCTAGGAAAGAAATTCCTTTGAAGGAGATTTGACAAAATTATGTTTTCTGATGTTTTTTTCTTTCAGGAGAAAGATTAACTTTCCATTGTTCTTATTAAAGAATACAAAAGCTACCAAACCTTTGCATTGAAGGAAAACTAGAGAAACTTTATGGACAAATACAGACTAGGTTTCCAGTGGATACAAATTATCAACTCTGTTGATATTCTTTCCTTGTTCTGAGATTATCTGGAAAGAACTTTCAAGATACAGTTGTTATAATGGCCCTATACCAAGATATTTAAAAATAGATCATTATCTGAAGAAAAGAGAGTGACTTGATCACTATATTTAATAGTGAAAGCATTGTGGGTTAAACAGAATTCATTTTCACAGAGCACTACTGGTAGGAGCAAATTCTGTTTGGTAGGGAGACTAGCATTCTGAGGAAGAACCCAGTATCCAGCTTTCTGTTGAAATGGCCATAAACACTATAATTAATCAACTATGTACTCAATTATAAAGTATATAATTACATTCTGAACAGTAAAAAGCTTCCTAAAGTGTATATAAATCAATTAAACAGGCAATACAGTAACGGATCACATAAAATTATATTTAATGAGATGTGTCATCTATCAATCACAGTGTTTTCCACACACACTTCTTATCTTATGTCTTTGTGATTCATTCCTCCCTTATTTTTACTGCTTTAAGTCTCACAGTAAAGGAACCTGTTTATCTTAGCATAGAATTCAGCAACATTATTTTGGGCAGATTCATATGGGTATATTTAGACAGTTTGGAGAAGGGAAGATTTGGGGTCATTTCTGGTGACTTTTTGAAAAGATAATCTGTATTCCTGTGTCAGCCTTTGTTTGTTATAAATTTTCCTCTAGCAAGCGTGGCCATTTGTTCTTAAGTTATGGTTTTGTTTCTGTATCCACGGTTGGCGTTCACTGCCTTGAAATTAGCTTGCTGACCTGTGGGTGTTTCCAGCAATAGTTGCTGGATGTTCCAGCTGAGCTGTAATTAGAAAAACATGCTAAATACAAATCACTCTTGATCAAGTCACTGCAAGGGGAGAAGTATAAGTAAAACTTGTGACCATACTATGGCTTCTGACAGATCCTTCACATTTTAGGAGAGTAGTCAGCAAACCATTCCACACAGGCTGACGCGTGGTCAGTGGAGTCAGATCAAATGGAAATGTTACTTGCATTTTTAACTCTAGCAGATTGGATTTCTAAAATACTTTCATCAATATATTCCAAAAGGACTTTCCAGAGAATGGAAGCTCGAGAGATGTTTGTGTATAGTATAGCGAAGATGTACTAAGATCCTGACTGTGAAAATCCTCCCAGTTGCCTGGAAATGGGTAATAAGGAAATAACCGAGTAACTGCTGGGAACTGGCTTGCTAAGTAGGCGTGACACCACTCATTTACCACCTTCTCTCACTTGCTTCGGTTGGGCTTAAATTCCAAGTGGCTTTTCTGCAGGTGGGTTTGGGTTCCTGCTGATACGCATCCAACCTCCAGTGGCACCGTATGGGACAACTATCCAGGGCACAGCTGCCAGGCAAGTGGTCAAAGGGCCTTTCCATGTCACTGAAAGTTGCATGGCTCTTTTAGCCACTTGTTTTGCCGTAATTATTAGCAGATACGAGCAATGGGGACCATCAGCCTGTTCATTTATTTATGTGTCCAACTGACATTTATTGGTTATGGACTACATAACTGTGTCACCCTATTGCAGGAAATAAGATAAGGACAGTAAAGGACACAACAGAGCACTGGACTTTCGGGCATCCCAAATCTGGTAGAGCACCCTTTGGATTAAACAATTATAACTGTAAATAAGTGATATGCCAGAGTGACAGGAATCCTGCAAGTCAGAAGCGGTAGAAAGAGAAACTATCCTTTTAAAACATTGCTTTAAATTATTCCCTTGAACGTTTTACTGGAACTAGTGTAGTTGAGAGACTGGCAAATTTTACCAGTGACTAATATATTAATCCCACTCTTCCCTTCTGCTTTGTGGGATTGTCATTTGAGTCAGGGTTTAAAAATGTTGCTTGATGAGATTTGCTATAAATATGTTGACTAATACCAATTAAATCCCTAAACATCACGCGCAGATTGATTATGTCTTCTTCCACTCTTTTTAAAGACCCAGAGATGCACCTAGTTAATAACCTGCTTTGTGTGCCTAATAACGAGCAGGCTAATTAAAAATTGCTGGCTGAAAATGAATAAAGGAAGAAT
>NDGM011178745.1:0-15135 GCA_002564305.1 Octomys mimax | reverse complement strand
ACAGGTACTCGCCACTACTTCCAGTCCCAATTGCCATTTCAGCATGACCTGGAGGAGGGGGCTAGCACTGCAGGCCTGGGGATTGGACCCCTGGCCCCTGTAACTGCTTGCAGGCACTCTAATCCCCTGAGCTATTTGGCTGGCCCTGAAGTCTCATGTTTATCATCTTGAACTAAAACTGCCACTTTAAAAATATGTCTCAATTAACATTTCAGTACTATTACTATTGAAATTAAAATTTTAGTTCTGATAAAAATTGAATAAAATAGTTGTTAAAATGTGTCTAACTATTTGGCCAGCTGATTAATGGTGCTTTTCACCACTAATCAGTTATTGAAGATTTCTAGATAATCTACACCATATTATAATTTCTCCATCCGTGGAAAGGGGAAGCAAGGGGTGCGTGATCATTAAGCTGGACTGTTCACTGGATTGACTTGACTGCTGCCTAAGAGATAGGTGCAGCACACTCCAGACATGTCGAGTGGGTGATGGAGGCCTGGTTTGGGGCACTAGACCTTCTTCCTGCCTCCTCTCCGACACTGTTTCCTTGCTGTGCTTCCCAGGAGCTGCAGCTTTGCTCCCCACACCTTCTGCCACAATGTTGCTGAGTTTGAGCCAACTGATCTTGGAGTAAAGCCTCTGAGGCCATGAGCCAAACTAAACCTCTTTTCCCTTTGAGCTGTAAGTGCTGGGTATTGGGTTCCAGCAAGGGGTGAACTGACCAACACAGTGTGTCCCCCACCCCCAACCCAAAGGCAGCTGGTTGTGAAAGTGAATGAGTGCATCCTTGCTTTGCTATATGGGGTTGTTGCCTACAAGGGGCCATATTAATATTAGTTGTATGCATTTTACTGAAATGAGTCATGATTCCTACATCACATTGACTAGCTCCTCTGACATTTCTGTTTTCCTGAATGGAGCACAGCATGTTGAACAGTCTCACCAAAAAAGACCAAATGTATCAGAAATGTAGACTACTAAAGCCTTTTACTCCTTGGATATATAGCATGACTGTATTTTAATTAGAAGATTATTGATATACCACCAAATAAGTTTTCTGTGACCTAAATTCCTTGTTAGCCTAGTGACATGACAACATTTAGTACAAAGTAATGACAGTAATAAATGTATCTGAAAAGTGCTAAGTTTTAGACTGGACACCACTTTAGAGCTGCTTCTGGTCAATATTCAATTCATAGTATTCAATTATGTCATAATTCTGATGTATTGGCATACAATTATTGATTTTCAAGGCACTGCATGGCATAAAAGATCAGATGGCCAGGTCTTCCACATCTGGCTAAAAATGATATGCAAGATGCAGACAAAACAAGATTTCTGAATCTTACACTAAATTTTGTACCACATACACTGTAAATCAGCAAGATTCCTAATCTTGATTACATTCAAATTAGCATTGATGCAAATACTGTGAAAAATTAATAGTGCAACAGAAAAGCTGTAAACATGCTTGCGGCATTATTTTCCTGTGAATTATATCACAATGTACAATAAAATTAAAAAAGTATAATAAAAAGGGCTGATATCTAATTATATTAATATGTAATATTTTTAAACAAAAGAAACCTGACATAAAATTAACAAAAAAAATTGAATAAAGACAAAAATTCTCTTTCTCATGCATAGACTGAATTTTTGTAAGCTTTTATAGATTTTGCCTCCATTATTCTTATATGTGCATTAGAATAGTTCAGTTCCAGGCCATTGTTTTATTTCTATACTTTCTGTTTAAGGGAAGCACTTGCGAATGTAGTGGCATCAAATACAAGCACATGTGCTGTAGTCCCAGGGCATCACGTGCCCAACAATCTGAATCCAGCTTATTTCCCTTTTCTCTGAGTCCTAGTGTCCATATTTGTGTACTATCAAATGTACACACACATCATTGTGAACATCTTTCTTCATTGCAAAAGGCTTTCATGGATACTTTCCATGATTATGCTTGAGAACCCAGGGCATACCCGTGTACATAAATGAGGTAGCCACTCAGGTATATGTGCACATGCTGCCGGAATGATTATGCTCTCGTTCTGCTTCAGTGGATGCACCAATCTGGCTTGGCTGAAATGAAATAAGCATTTGCTTATAGACATTTAGCTAATCCTAGCCTATTTATTCTCTTCCCCAAGAAAGGCAGCTCACTAGAGTAAATTTTGAGAAAGTCAAAATGTTAGTTCTAACATGAGTCATGTGAGATATTATTTAAATGCTGAGAGTATTCTGTATGTGCTGTAAGATCATCACTTCAAGGGACCATCTTGGTTATGAATTCTTTACTATCAGCCCTTCTCCTTCAAGTGGTATCACCTAGCCTCATGAAGTACAGCGCCTGGGCAGATTCCCTTTGTCAGTAGGCTGCCTAACTCTCCATGGTGGTAATGAACCATCGAACCTTTGAGCATGTGCTTAGCATGCTGGAAAAGGCCGCTGCTTTCAAGAGCTCTGGCTTGCTTTTAGAATGTCAATGGGCAGTTCAATGCCATTGCTTTGTGGGCAGGATATTAAGGTAAGAAATGCAGTGGCTGGAATCTTGCTAAAATGTAAGTGTTGGTTCTAAAAATCTACCTGGTACCTGGTCCTCTATGTGATTACTAAACACCTACATGGTGCTGGGTAACTGATCTGTACACCCCATTTTTCATAGAAAAGGATGAGTACAGCTCAACAACAACAACAGAAATTAATGGGAACATCAGCATCAGGTTATGAACATTTTCTCACAACTATTAATTCCTCATCTGAGCAATGTCATTCTATACAATTCAGTCTATTGAAGAAAGGTAAAAAAGATAGAATGACTATATTTTGTGAATAGGAGTCCCTGCTTAGGTAAAAAGAGTAGGTTTTAAGGCAACAATATAACTGAATACTCAATCACATTTCAACTTTTAACCATGATGTCTTTGATTAAATAAATACTTTACAATATAACTAATATTCTTGCATGGAAATGCATTTCCCTTCAATAAGGCAGTGCTAAATGTCCATCCATCCATCCATCGATCCATCTACCCATCATCCAACAGGACACTTTGCCCTCCATCCCATTCTTCAAAATGCAGCTCCATTTTAGGAAATGTGAAGTTTTGAAAGCTCACTTTGGAGGAAGCATTCTGCAGAAACCCTCTCAAATATGGAAATGCTTGTTCAGCCACCAGGTCCGAAGGGGGGCTCCATGGGGGTACGCCTGTGAGGCTCCGTGGAGCATGAACATAGGCCCTTGTTTTCATTTGCGCAGCTTCCGCTGGTCTGAAAGGAGTGCCTGAGTAGAACCAGCTGGGGAGATGCGGCCAGGAGACACCCTGGCATCACACGTTGCTCTGTTGTAGCAAAAGGTTCCTCAGCTCCCGCTCCCGCTGATCCTCCTGCCTGTACTTCTCCTCCAATTTCTGCTTCTCAGAATCTGCGCAGTAAAAGGTGCAATCTGGACTCTTTCGGATCTGTTCAAACTGGCTGAAATCGGCTACATACTTTCCATTTTTGGAGAGAGAAACCACGGGCACAAACTCAAAGCCCCAGTAGATCTCCTCCGGGATGTAGGATGTGCGGCTCTGGCACACAGCGCTTGTGGATTCCACAGTGGCATTGAGGAGCACCACGAGCTCAAATTCTTTCTCCTTTAGGTTCTGGGGTGTGAGGTCCCGTAGGGGACTCGTTTCATCCAGCACGTGGTAGAACGTCATGGGCAAAATGAGGAAGGGGCTCTCGGAGGAGGAGTCCACATGGAACTTGACCGTGGCCTGGTTAAGGAGGATGCGCTCCCCCTCCTTGGTGACGTGCGTCTGGAGGAGCTTGCCCGAGAGCTGGCACTGAATCAGGAGGCTCTTCCTCATGTTAGCCACCTGGATCACCAGGCACAGCTTTCCGTTCTGTTTGGTGATGACCGCGCAGTGACTGAATTTGATTGTTTCAGCCCGCTTTTTGGGTCTTGCAATTTTAGCCAGGAAGGTACCCGTGATGAAGATTTCAATTAAGGTCGTGATGACCAGTTGGGCCACCAGGAGGAAAATGGCATGAGGGCATTCCTCCGTGATGGAACGCACGCCATAGCCGATGGTCGTCTGGGATTCCAGGGAAAAGAGAAAGGCTCCCGTCAGAGAGTCCACTTTCATGATGCAAGGAGTGTGATTAGAAATGGCCTCACTGGGCTCTAAATCTCCATGAATAAAGGCAATGGCATAGTAGATCACCCCAAAAAGGAACCAGGTCATTACGAAAGTGGCGGCAAAGAGGGTGAGCTTATATCTCCACTTCATGTCGATGACTGTGGTCCATAGGTCTTGCAGGTACAGCAAGTAAATACCATCCACCTTGTCGATTCTCACATTGCTGTGTCCACTCTTGGACATGACTCGGGGCCTGTGGGTCTTGAGGCCAGGCCCAGCAGTGTGTTTCACCAGGGAAGGCCTGGTCATGCTCATGTGATTGGTGTCCATCACCCAGTTGTTGGAACACACCTAGGAAATGACAAAGAAATATGTTCCACTACAGGCTCATGTGGTGGCGCTCCAGGAAGCAAAAAGAGAAGGATCAAGTAGAATGAGCATGAAAGTACAGTCATCTCATGGATTTGGAAGGTGACTGATCCCAGGCCCTCTCGGGGATAGCAAAATCCATAGATGGTCAAGTTCCTTACATAAAAATGATACAGTTATTTGTATATAACCTACACATACCCTCCCAAAATTTAAATCACATGTTCAAGGCCATGTAAAGGCTGTGTAATAGTTGTTACTCTGTTTTGTTTAGGAAATAGTGACAAGATGTCATGGCAAATGAAGAAGAAAACTAGTGCAGGCATCTACCACCATAGTACATGTTCAGTATAGATGGAACATATCCCCGATATTTTCCGTCCATGATTGGTTGAATCCCAAGATGCAGGAGTCATGAATATGAACTGAGCGAGAAAGGAGAATGGTGAAGGTCAGACTAACTGATATGGAACTGAGGCAGCCAGCTGGATAGAGCAAGGAACACAGATCTGGAGAAAGGTAAACCTGGCCTATAAGTTGAGTCTGCAGTTTATCAGCTATGCGACCTATTGCAAGTTATTTACCCTCTGCGGACCTCAGCTCCTTAATCTTTAAGAAGGCAATAAATCCCACTTGTCAGGGTTTTGCAATGATTAAATGAGATGAAAGACTTTGCCAGAGCCTCCTACTCCAAAGATAATGTTATATTTCTCTGTGAGATAGCACACTGTCACACATGTATCTTAGACTATGACAATATTCACCTATATCAATATTTTCAGTTATCATGATTCCCCATTACAGAAAATTTCAACATTGTTTGGCTGAGCACAGATCTAGTATTAATATAAGTAAAATTTACTACTTTTTGATATAGCAAAGGAGGATATTGGTACAAGCTTTACAAATTTAAGCAATATCAACACATTTTTATAGCTCAGTAGAATAGGCACTTGCCTGGCAAGTGCAAGGTCCTGAGTTCAATTCCCAGTACCGCCAAAAACAAAAACAAAACAAAACAAGCCATTGGCATGACATTACTTGTAACAATTAACCATCCCTGCATCCAATGAATACCTTAGAATCTACAATCTCTTTTAGTCCCTAGTAACTTAATGATGAAACAAACAAACACAACAACAACAACAAAAAATACAGCAAGTGATTAAGCTTTTTAAAGGGCTTAATGGATAATGCTGGTTATTCTTAGAAAAGTGTAACCAATGTCATTTTAGTCATGACATTTAACTACGGCACAAGAATTTTGCCATGCCTTTTCTATGCCATACTCCAGGACGAGGAATTTAAGAGCAAATGAAGAAGGAAACTAGTGCAGGCATCTACTACCATAGCAGAGAGACCTACCAAGCAGCGCGTGGAGCCCAAAAACTCTCAGCCCTGGTCAGCAGCTATGAGAAAGCTGGCTGTGGGGCCCATGGTGTCTTATAGTACCTGGTTACCGACTGAGCTCAACCACCCCTGCATTCCTTGAAAAAGATAATGGGACTGATTACAGGGTAACTTTACCTAGTTGGCATGATTTTTCTCCCTTCATAGAAATTTTAATGACTAGGAAGACAGTGTGTCTCCTCTTTAAAAAAGAACTAATATACAGTTGTTTATGATTCAGGCTGTAATCTTCTCTGAAAAAGAGGCATTATCTCAATAAAAGCTTTGACCCTAATCCACCAGGCACATAAGTGGGAACCATGCCCTTTGGGGGCCAGCACCTGCTCAGGAAGCAGAGGGCCCCTGGGCATTCAGATTTTCCTGTTACCTTACAAAAGCTGCGTCATTCAATAATGCCCCCTTGCAGTGAGTTCTTTTCTGGGAAAGTCACTTTTGCCACATTTGCCTGGCAAAGAAGAGCCATCATGATTCAGAATTTCTTTTACAAGTTGAGGCCTATTCCACTTTTCTTGAGATCCCTCTAGAAAGTAGAGAGTATCACTGGTGAGCAGCTCCCTTCCGCATTGGACCCTCAGGGACACTTCTCAGTAGGACTAGGGGGAAAACCAGCACAAGGAAGCTCTAGAAAGGACATGCTATCCACTATGGACGTGCCCAAAGGCATAGACCAGCCGGTAACATGAGCTCTGCTGAGGCCAGAGCAGTTTACAAGTAACTACATGAGCTTGCTTTTGTTTTTCAAAGAAACTGCTGGGAAAGTCCACACCGTCCAATCCACTGAAATAAAAACAGAGGCTTAAGTTTTGGAACAGGAGTGACCCATGGGCTCCAGTGGGGAGGCCAGCCTTCTGCCAGCTTCTGGGAAACTTGGCCTTGTTTCTGGGAAGGTGGCACTGGTACCGCACTGTCTCTGTTTCAATCTCTCTTTCAGTGGGGCAGAGAGCCAGGTTTGGGATGAGCTGGATACCACGTCCTCCCTCTGCTGAGAGTGCCTGAGCTCTGGCCTACACACCTAGTGCTGGGACCAGGGCATCCATAATGCCTCTTACCAGGCCTTGTGGACACAGAAGACATCTGGCCTCGTACGTGTTGTGCACAGCATCTTGCATGGAAAAGAGACCTGATGGTCATCAGTCCTTGGGACCGTTGTTGCCTCTCCCTGTTTCCCTCCCTCTGATTCCCTCCACCCTCAGAAGGGGTTACTACCTGGTCACTCACTCCCTCAGCAGGTCAGGTGTCTTCTTCAGGACAGGTGGCAGGTCCTCGTCCCCTTCACCCACCTGGCTACCATGGGACTCTGCCAGTGCCTGAAAGAGAGTGTTCACAGGTGATTACTCACTGCATCCAGAGACATCGGCCCCTAAGGACTCCCTCAGGGCTCTGGCTGTGGCATTTACCTCACGCCCTGGTCAGTCATCTGGCACCATGCCCAGACCAGGGTAAAAACTCAAAGAAAGTTCCAAGAATTAAAGTGAAGCCACACCAGGGCCCTGGCTCCAGAGCCCCCAGGCCTGGAGAGAGCTCATTGGCAAACAAGCTGGAAAGACAGGGTTAACCCACCCCCAACCAGGTCCAGGGAGCGGAGGAGCAGCAGCAGCGCAGGGAGGCAGGAAGGGGAAATGCAGAGGAAGTAAACAGTGAGCGCTGAGAGGGAAGAGTCTAGAATAGTTTTACCGCCTGTGGAAATGCATTACTACTGTTGACTCATCGCAGTCACCCTGCATGGGAGAGGAAAAGACTGTCAGATTCATCCCATCTGACACACACCTCACAGAGGAGCGGGTTGAAGCCTAGCTCTGCCAGAGAGTGTGCTTGGTCACAGGGCGGGGTGCCCACAGAAGGAAGGGGACCTTCCAGCTTTGGGAGTCAGGCAGTGGTCTTGTCAAAGTGCATGGATCCCCTCGATAATCCATGCCTCTTTTACAATCCATTCTAAATTCAAGAGGTTCTTTGTACCTTATTTTTCTGAAATTCTTCTTCTATATATCTGTCTGTATGTCTATCTATCTGTCTGCCTATCTTTCATGTGCTTGTTTCCGTATAGAATATGTATCAATAAATTACCTCTCACTTACCTACCAACTCATTACCTATCATCTATATCCATTTATGATTATTGTCTATTACCTTTTTGTCTTTAATCTACTCTTAGCTAATGATTATCATCTATTATTAGTCAAGAACCTATTTATTCATATATCTTCTATCTTCCTATCATCTATTCTATCTACCTATCATCTATCATCTATCATCTATCACCTATCTCTGTCTCTCTGTCCATTCCCCACTTTTTCATCTGTGTCACAAAGCCAGGTATACATATACTTTATACTTATTTCCTGGTTCATTACTTATTTAGAATCAATACTGTTTTATAGTTAGTGTATTGCCAATTCTCAAATTGGGCAGCTTCCTAAAAGCCCTGGCTTATTTGACACACAGTCTTTTCTTTTCTCTGTTAAGACCCATAATCTCCTTTGTATCTATCAGTTTTACCATCTTGCCTCACAGTTTTTACAGATCTCTTTATAAGGTTACATTCCTCAGCACCCTGCTTTCAAGAAACTTACGACTTTTTATTTTTGTTTTTGTTTTGCTTTGTTTTGTGTCTTTTTAGGGAAGGGTCTCCAGGGTGTTCGGGGTCTCACTACTTGATTGGACTTGTAGTGATCNNCCTGTTTACAGCCTCCCAAGAGCTGGGGTTACAGGTGCACACCACCACGCCCAGTCTCAATTGCCACCAGGCAGGCAGGGCAGGCCTGGAGTGTTTTGTTCTTTAAACCATCTTGTACAATTGTGTGTGGTAAGCTAAACAACTAATTTGAAGATAACATCATGCAATACAGCAATCATTGTTGCCTTCCTATTGCTATGTTTAGTGAAATTTTCTATCATTTCTAATGCTGTTTTTTTCTATCATTATTTTGTAATCTTTAAAAAATAAAAAACACCTTATTTTCCTGCAATAAATAAATACATGCATGCATACATACATACATAAAACACAAGTGATATTGGTTTTTGAAAAAAGAAATTTACTTCTTTGTTGATCTACTTATTTCATATAATTTTATGCTATTGTCTCAGCTTTTCTCCCTCTAAGTGATTCAGCGAATCCACCTGGTTTAACTTCTACAATGTTAAGAGACAAATGCAACTTCCCAAACATGCATCATGGGCTGGAGGATGAAAGGATTTCCTCTTCTAATTTTCTCTTATTTCTCTAGGTAAGTTATGTTTCGTATGAAACACATGCAGTTTTCCTTCATCTCTGGAAATAGTATTCATTTCTCCACTTTTGGTTCTGTTGTTCCAGCTTGTGGGTGGGGATGGTCATTCTCAGAATGGTGATATCTTTATTGAAGTCCTTGAAACTATTGCAGAGATCAGCTTTGCCCCTTGCTACTCTAAAGCATTAAAAGCCGCAGGCTTGGTGTCATGGAGTGATTGTGTTGCCTTCTGCTGATTTTTCGTGCTTATGTGATGTGGCATTTGTCTTTTTGAGATAAGGGAGACAAGCACATTTCTGAAATGGAGCCCAGAGTAGGCACAGGGGAGAGGTCCTTCTCTAAGTGGAGTGTGCTGGAAGAGCTGCACTTCCCGTGGTGGGGATGAACAGCGGTGCTAGGCATGGGAAGGAGTCCCACTAACTCCTACCCAAAAAGAGAAAATCTTGTAAAAACAGACCAGCTGCCAGGAAGAAATAGCCCTGCAAGTGGCCAGAGAGCAAGACACCACCTAGAAGGAACACAGCAGTGAATGACATGCAGAAACAGGGTCGGAACAGAGCCAGCAGTGGTCCAATGGGGGAAGATGCAGAAGGTAAATATATAATAAAGACTCAGATGGGTGATAACAGTAATGAATCATCATAAGTAAGTAGCACACCACTGTGCTAGCTAACTGCTTCCCATGTGTGAACTCCATGTACCCTCACTGTGAGGTGGCACCATCATCAGCCTGCTGAGTGAGGAGGTCACTGAGGCACAGAGGACAAGAGAGGTTCCCCTGCTCCTAAGGTGTGGCACCCATGCCTGTGCCTACCCTGAAGAAGTTCTCCAGACTCAGCCGCAGCAGAGTGACTCTGGAAGGTGGCATCTCTCAAGCAGCAGGCCAGCATGGAGCCCAAAGATCCATGGCTTAATGCAAACCCAGGGGACATCCTGGCTCCTGCTTGGGACATACCTGAGTCCGCTGTGTGGGGATGCACAGCTTTGGCACTTTGGAGAAGACCTTTGTGCCCTCCCTTCCTCTTAGCTCCCTGAAATAGTACTTCTGCACACAGGCTCAGCAATATCTACTCGCCATCGTCAGGGATATTCAACTGTCCTGTCTGTACGGACGAGTGCCACCCACCCAGTGGCCCAAGGATAGCTATGATATCTTCAAAGCAGGAGCACATGGAGAATCTGATCACAACTGTAACACCCATATATAAATATTATTTAAATATTATGTGTTCTAGAATAGGTATATTACATATGATCAAATTCATACTAAATGTGTAAGTAGGATGATATTTATAACTTGTTAACTATATATTGTAACAATATAAGTTATTGTAGTGAATAATCAGCTAAAGTCTTTAGCTCCTATGATGGATTTTCAGGTGTCACTCTTACTAGCTAACTTGTATTTACACTGGACCTCTTTTTCCTAAGCCTCAAAAATGTTGCCTGTCACATAAATGCCTTTGTAAGAAAAAATAGCTGGTTTAGGGAAGACTTTCCCCCCTTCCTAATAAGTACAGCATAGGGACCTTCTAACATCTTAGACTTCCATTGAGTCAAATTTAGTGAGCTTTCAATTAGCTCATCCTGAAAAATCTTCATTCTGTATTTTGCAGTAGAAGAACAAAGCAGAAAATATTTTCCTTTCTCTTACAGGAAAGAGTGGAGAGGCCTTGGCTCCCAAAGATGACTTTCTCCCTAGTCTCAAGTCACCCCACAGCATATACTTTCAAAGGCTGGTTAAGCATGATGGATGGAATGAAACCCAAATCAAATTGTAATTTCACTTTTCCAGACTAAAATTAGAAGTGGAGGATCTGACTTTTAAGCCCTGACAAAACATAACTTCCTGTTTGTAAGAAAAGTTGCCTTAAAAGCTTTTTACACTGCCAATATCTCTGACACACCAGTTTTTTGATGCTCTCTCTCTTTCTCTATGGACTCCAAATACCTGGATTAAATTTCACTTTAAGTGTACACAGGTTTAAATATTAAGTAGGAAAAATGCTTGACAAGAATCTACTCGGGGTTCACTGAGCTCCGAAAGTGTAATTGAAAATAAAACTAGTGATGCTTAGCTATTCTCTGGACCTTGTGACTGTGGTCACACGAACACCTGAACTACAGGGACCCTTCAGGTTGGCCGTGTGCCAGGTCCTTTCTTGCTCTTAAAGCAGCCCAGGGTTTCCTTCAAAGTCTGCTCTGGCAGTTCTCAATCTGATTCTTGAGCTCCATGAGGCCAGCTGAGAACAAAAGTGGCTCTGCTCAAGTGATCTCGGAGACAGGGGCAAGGTGGATGACAGTGACTCTCTGCAGATTCCTAAAGGTAGTCTTTCAGAACTTATCTCTTGGCCATATTTCACTTACCTTCCTCACACCCTTTTTTACCTCAGGCACCGAGGACAAAGGATGGCCAAGAAGACTGATGGCTTCTTGGAGGCCAAGGGATTATACGTAAGGCTTGCAGGGGCTGAAAGGAAGTGCAAGGGGAGGTGTCCGTATGTTTGCAAGCTGGCTTGCTCCATCTCAGTGACACACGTTTTGAAGATGTGAGCTCTGAGCCTACTAGGTAGAGCGTGGGGTTTCTGGGGATGGCTGAATGAGTTCTGGCTGTTCAGTGTACCTCTCTGCTGGATCCTCATATACGGGATCTTTCCCTGGTTCTATCATGTGGGGGACTGTTTCCACTTCCTGTTTCAGGAGTGGCCATGTGCTTTGCTCTGGCCAATGGAGTACAAGTGGCTGTGACTTAAGCCACCCCTGATCAGAGGCATTGTACTGTCTTCTGATTGGGCCATTGCTCCCAGGTAGAAGTTAGACAGGGCAGTCCACTGCAGTGATATGGGTGGAGGGAACACTTGGAGTAAGTCCCAGCTGAACCACAGAACTTACAACACCAGTGAGAATATCATTGTCACTGTAGGTCACAAAATTCTGGAAGTTGCTGGTCACTGAGGCAAAACTTAGTGTGACCCTGGCCATGGAGGGGTCCTTATTCCATGCTTTTATATCTTACATTATGTTTCTCATCTTATATATGAATTAATGGAAAGGCATAAAGTCCTAAAATATTCCTAAACTCCAAATGTTGATCTATATCAAGACACCCAAAAGAGAAAGAATCCAAATCTAACAAGATTTCAACAGGAAGAAAGAATTTCCTAATCCTGGACAACATCCTACAACAGTTGATCAATTCTCATTAAATTACCAAGTGAACATTTAAATCTACCAAGATAACTTCTCAGAGAACACTATCTATGCAACCTACCCATCAGTCTAATGTTTTGAGGATTTGGGGGCCCCTGGTGTGCAGATCTGAAGGCTTCACGATCTGCTACCTACGGACATTATCTTTCTGTCATTGCTAGATCTCACTAAGGGGTTGGGGGGATCCAAGGGATTAGGTATCTTTCAAAATAAGTGACAGACATTATTTTATTTAATCTTTCTCTTTACCTTATGAAGAAAGACATTTCTCTACTAACGAAAACTAAGGCAACTAAGCTTAGAGTGATTAATAAGTCATACATGCTCATAAAGCTAATACATGCAAGACTTAGCAAACCAGATCAGTCTGCTTCCACAGCTGTGCCCCAATCTGGATGCCACCACCATGCATCATGACGAGGCTCCTGCGCAAATGATGCTCACAGCCACTGTAGAATTTAATAGCTATAGTTGATTCACTGCCCCCCCCCAGTGCCAGGCCTTAATGCAAGGTGTTATATATTACTTAAATGTTCACACAGGTTCCTAAATAGACTATGTTATCTTTCATTATTCCAGAGAAAGATGTTTTGATGGGTCTGTCTGAGTCAGTAGCTCCTCCTGATGTCTACAACACTTGTTCTCCAGCATCAGGAACGTTCAGAACCACCTGGAGGCCTGGGCGGTCTGCAAGGCTAAGTTCCTAGGAGGCACCAGTGCTAGTACTGTGAGGCCACACTTTGAGAGCCATAGTCTACACCATTCCTCACTTATTTGGTTACAGAGAATATGGAGAAAATGACCAAGTGTATAGGAATAGGGCTATGTCCCGGAAGGAGACCATCTCTGAGATAACATCTACAAATAAGGGAGATGTTAGATGGAATTTTAAGGTATCCTGGATGATTTCCAAAGGGATAGGAATTCATAATACTGTCTTGAAAAAAACTGAGGGTTTATGATAGGTAGGGTAGCAATCAGTTGAAAATATCTATGGATTTCTTTCTTGGGTGATGGGTACCACATTGGAATGATTTCAGTATTGTACCAACCAAGAATGCTGGAGAAACTAGAGAGCCTGGCTTCCTCACCCAGATGTATAATACAGAGGGAGCACAATTCAAGGGATAATGGGTCAAACAGTCCTGGAAGGCTGCCTGTGATGTCCAAACACACCACGCCCTGTAGAGTTAAACTGTACATTTGGATGCTAGAGACGGTAAGAAGCCCTATGCCGATAAATCTGCATAAGTACACAGGGCTATCTGCCCCTGATAAGCCATTTGGAAACTATTTGAGGAGGACCAGTCCTGTCTAAACCTGCTCTCTGTAGCTGGAGAGAAAGAGGCTCCAAAATCTTGAGCAATTTGTGCAAGGTTACTGATCCATTACAGGTTAGGGCTGGAAACCAGCTTCTGTGATTGCCACAAAGATGTCTATCTTCACTATCATTGCCACAGAGCATCTTAAGAGGAGCTACCCATCTCACTGGATGCTGAAGACAGGGAGGACTGGTAAGCATGGCTTCCTCCCGCCACCCAACCCCAGCATCAGCCTGGCCCTATGCCTGACTATTGAACCAGAATGAGGTGGGGGTGCTCCCAAAAATGGTCTTAAAAGCAACTCCATTTCTGTAATGATTATGTGGCCAGAGTTTGCAAAGTGTCTCCGTGGCCTGGAGAGCTAGTATACACTGCAAAAGCAGCAAGTATTCCTTTAGAGAAATATCCCACACTTGCATTGCATGTGAGCATCTAATGATCCAATTTGCCTCTGCGGTCAAATATTTAGCCTTTTTTCTATGTTTCCATTCTATTATTATTGTTTCAAATTCCATAAGTACTGAAAAAAGCATTTTCCATCCCTAAATGTGGTTTGCATAGTTATATTCTTGACTTCTCCATGCAGATTCCTTCTCATTTTTTTTTTTCTGTTCCATAGAACACTAACCTTCCTCTGCTCAGCGAAGACAAGTTTAAACGGATACTAGGTTCAATGGGAGACTCATTTTCCATTTTCCATGGCAAAGAAACTGAGCACTGGAATAAGTCAGAGGTATCATTTGCTGAATATTTTTGTAAAGACAGTTTAATTTCAGGTCCTTTATTTGCAAGAGGGTTGGCTAACCCAAATAAAACATTATACATCTGTCTGTTGTTACAAGTGGCCAACTTCAGCTGAACACTATTACTTAATAATAGCTAACTTTCCTATAGAGTAAGAATGTGCAGCAGCTGAGGGCACATGGAAATTTCCTTTGGTTTACCACCCTGGATCTCTCTTGCTCCAACATGTGAAGAAGTTGGGTAATAAGCATTTTCTCCCCTTTAATCACAGGATGGCTTGGACATGCATTGTTGTGAGATGACTGGTAAAACAGGAAAATTTATGTCTAGGGGCAAGAAAAAAAAGTGAACGATATTGCGTTAGGTTCCCAAGAGTACTGCCCTAAATGTTCTCTTCAGGGAATCGATTTTTGCAGTTGGCTTGTGGAACCTCACTTACTATTCTTGCTTAGTTTAATACAAATGCAGAGGCAAAGGTGGCTCAAAGAAGTTCCACTTGGTTAAGGAAAAGGAAATGTAAAGTGTTTAGGTCGGTTTGACTGTAACCTGAAATAAATCAGGCTGGAAGGCATGTTTCTGCAGACAACCTTGGCAGGAAAAGATTTGGTGCAACTGGGCATAGTTGGAGCATGCAAAGAGGAGCAGGACAAACAGGCGGATTGCGTGCTTTAACTCTTCTCTTCCTAGGACCTGGGGAGTTGCTTTGCCTTGTTATGATGC
>NDGM011178739.1:0-26924 GCA_002564305.1 Octomys mimax | reverse complement strand
TATCCCCTTTTTTTGTTTAGTTCCATCATTTAAATATTATAGGTGTGTGAACCCAGCAAAATATTTCAAAATAGTCCAGTAGTCCATAATGGTATGGGGTCTTCCGCTTGACTGGCAATGTCAGAAATTGTTTACCTGAGTCCCCTACAACTCAACATAACAGCATGGCTTTACTTCTTATACTTCATTTTTATATTTGTCTGCTGGATGGTTAAGACCAAGGTAAAGCAAGACCTATGCAACAAGAATTGTAGCTTTTGTATCTGATATGGTCAGTCAAATCCCCTCAGGATTTGTCCTGAGACCCTGTACCTCATATTGTAGATCCTTTGTCAGTGTCAGCCATGTGGATGAGTTACGGCCATTGCTTGGCCACTTTACTCTCTCTGAAAGCCTGAGAAAATGTTTTCTCTCCACTGAGTGGGCTTCTTAAAACAACAATCTCATGATGTACTCTCTTGCTTGAAGTGTGTAATGGCTCCACTCTGCCCTTGCGGTCAAAAACAAATTTCTGATGTGATTCTTAAGTCCCCGCCTTCCTCTCCCGCCTTGTCTTGCTTCAACACTCCCTCAACCTTCACTTGGCTTCACCTCCATGTCCTCCTCTCGGAGGTCAGAAGGCCTCACCAACACTCACAATTTAGTATTCCTTCTATGTAGCTCTTCTGCATGTCTGCCCCACACCCCACGCCCAGGCCACACCTGGACAACTCTGGACAGCTTCTATTCTTCATTTATACCCGAGAACATTTTCAACAAGGCTTTCCTTTGCTGTAACCTTGGCAAAGCCCTACTGCATCCTTCACCCCTGTCCTCTGCTATGGACACTCCATGCTTTCATTCTGGCTTGTCTAGTTACCTTTCTCCCCAACAGGCACACTGCATGAGTCTCGTGTGCTCCAGAGTCTCAGAATTTAATAAACTCATTGTAAGTAGTCAAAAATACATACACGAGTAAGTAATGTAGCCCTTTACCACAAGAAACTTACAATGTAGTGGTAAACTATACCAAAATACAGTCAAATTTGTCATATTATTGCCTTATAGGTAATACCTACCTCCCTTTTATGAAAATATTTAATGAAAAACATTGAATCTATGGGATATATTAACATTAACTTTAGTGATATATTTTTACTATAAAGTATAAAATATGGTAAATGTTTAAAGCATTAAAAAAAACACACTCATACTTGTGCCAAGGAAAAATGAAATTACTATATTCAAGAAGTTTATTGTATTTCCCTCATCTGATTACCCAATAAAGGAGGGCTGTTTGTTTTTTAAAGAACATTTCTTTATCAGCTGATTTAATCATGGAGTTGCCTATGTATGTGTCAACAAAGTACCAAAACAACACACATGTTTGAACTCTTAGTGCCTTTTATTTTCTAGTATTGTATATCATAGTTGCTCAAAATGTCAAAGGCACTCTCTATTATGTTTTTATGATGGTAATCCTTGAACTGGAATCCTTAGCTATAAACACATGATCAATGCAAGGCATCCATTGTGTCATCCTAAAGTAACTTTGCCTAAGTAAGTTCATCAGATTCTTGAACGTCTGGCGTTGTCCTACATCTTATCCTGCATTTCCTCATACTAATCTTGCCTTTATAACTCAAATACACAACTTCTAGACATAAAATTCCTTTTGTTGTGAGCCAGAGTCCCAGAATATTTTAACTTGATTGATGGTAGTACTTTGGATAAATTATTCAAATTTTGAATTTCATTATAAACTACAGTACCATATTTCCACTCAGTATCAATACTATTTTCTACATCAAATGGGTTATTAATGTTTATGTAAAAGGAGTATAAATGGTTGGGATTTGCCCACACATCCTCTGGACTCTTTTAATTTATCGATTATCACCATTAATAAATGGATAAGTGGTCTATGGCCATGGATCTTTGTTGTCCCAACATATCCTGTGAGTTAGAAAAGTTTCTCAAGTAGTAGCACAGAAGCCCTTATTTATAAAGAAAATGGACAGTAACCCAGACATGCCGATGCTTTTCGGTCATCATGAATTTATAAGGCATTAGTAAAAAGGAATGAATGAAAGAAGCCATAGAGAGACTGACACAGAAATGAGAATTGAATTGTTGAGTTATGATGCTTGCAGCTCTCAAGGCCCAGGGGAGAGCTGAGAGGAGAATAGTGACTTATACCTCTGGAAAATGCTTGCACTTTCAGGAACAGAAGAGATTTATTCTAAGCTGTCATGGCTCTGTGCAGATCCATATGAAATCTTAAAATATAGTAGTACTGAAACGTCATTTTGAGCCATTACAGAAATGTGGGTTGTCGGGCACATAGATGTAGCTTAAAGGTAAAGAACTTTAAGTTTCTGCATGAGTTTTATGGATTAAGTACAAACTCTGGATTGGCTTTTGTCAGAAGCAAAATCACATTGACAAATGTGTCTCAAGTATGTGTCAAAAACATGCTGTCTAGGAAAGGTATGAAAATGGGCAGTAACACACTTGAGATCTGAACTACTCAGAGAAGCCTCTCAAGTTTTTCTTTCTTTTGCTAAACTCAAAAAGTTGCAATTTTACTTAACAAGGTCCTAAAACCATGATGCATGATATACAGATCAGTCGTGTTCAAAGAAGTCAGCAGCAGGTGTGGGAAGCCAGGTGCGCTGACTGCCAGCGAGCAGGAAAAGGAGCCTCGGGAAAAGCCTGTAATCAGCGCACCTGGCCCTGACGGCCCTCCTCCCCATCAAGCAGGGCCCATGCATAGGAGAATAAGCGATGTCAATAGTACTGTTGAAGCAGAGCAACAATCCATTTTAACTTTGAATGAATTACTTCTTATTTTTCCCAGCCTGCAAAAATGTAAAACATGTTGTTGGCCCTGTACTTAGTAGTTGGGGTGGAGATTAGTTTTATGTGACAGTGTTCATCTACCATTTGGGCAACCAAAGGAGTAAATCCATTCTCTCAGACTCCTTGTTCTCTTACACAAACAACCACCCCCTCCCCGTTGTGTGGATGACGGCAGGTACAAAAGCACCAAATGCGAGTGCCTGTTAGTTTCCTCTTGCCTTGAAAATAGCACCAAGACTCTCTAATGCCAAGAGATGAGCAAATAAAAATACTTAATTTCTGGATTATTAGTGTCTTCAGGCAAAAAAGAAAGTGTATCATTCATTCATCACATGCCATCCCACTGCATTTACAGTTCCCGGTGAAACTAAATCTAGAAGGAATGGGGAAAATGTTTTTTTGGAGAAAGAATCTTTCAGATTAAAGAAAAACTAGACTAAGAAATTCAGGATTTTCAGTTAAAAAACGAATGTTTTTGCTTTTTCTTTGAATGTGGTTTTGTTTGGCTTTGGGGCTAAGAAAGGGGTCAAGAGTTTAGTTACTGCCCTCTGAATAATGTAGAACATTGCTGAATCTGACATAATTGAAATTTTAAGCCTAAGTCTTGTTTTCCGCCTACTGGATCTCACTATGCCACCAAAGTACTATTCCTTAAATCTACTGAGACCACTCAGTAGCTACTAGTCACCCTGATGGTGTGTTACAGCTTACCACTTTTTCTGTGTGTGTAAGAGGGAAATATGTATAACGTAGTAAAGTGAAGTTGTTATTTTTCTTATTCTCAGAAAACATTGATGATCAAAGGATATAAAAAGTGAGGACATGATAACTGCCTATTACACCATGGATTTGTCTCACAAAAATTGAATTACTTGATATTTGCTTTTGACTAAGAACTATAAAAATCCCAGCCCTTTGATCAGAAATCTTCTTTCCTAATCCTGCTAATAACACCTATCACAGGCACTTAATGCTTGAAATAGAGTTCCCTAATTTGCTTCTCAAGTAAAAGAATGAATCCTGAATTTTTAGTGTACTTACTTTGAGAGTTTATTAAAGCAATGATTTTGCTTTTCTGAGTTATAAAAATTAATTTAAATAAAACCTTGATGGAAAGAAGATAAAGAAATGTGACAGTGTGAACTATTCTTCAAAAATATGCCACTGAAGATAGAGGGGTAGATAAGAACAAGCAAGCACTGTATAATAAAAGGTTAGCAGTAGAATCTAGGTAGTATTCCAAGGTCACACAGTAAACTCATTTTGACTTTTCAGCTTGCTTGAAACTTTTCATGATGAAATTCTAGGAAAGATAAATAAAAACGTCCACACCTAAAACTCAATTTGTATACTTAAGAAAATGTCACTGTGAAACAACATGAAATCAATGGAAAATTATGTTAGACAATTCTTATTTTTGAAAAACTTGGGAAATGCAAGTATTTTTTAAGAATATTTGTAAGCTTTTGACATTATGTATTTTCTTCTAGGCCAAGGGATACCTTAAAGATAAAACGGCTGGCACTATGAGGGACTGCCAGTTAAAGTAAAAATTATACCATGTATCACTGCTATTTCATTACCCAACTAATAAATAACTGGAATAGCTATTTACCCAATTAAATTTAGTCTTCAAAATACTAAACATCTAGATTTACACAAATGATTTTAAATGTAGTTTAAAATCACTGCACTTTATATTTGCTGTCTTTTATTCCTCACCTAACCATACACCTTCAGAGCTGTATTTGTTGACTGTAGGTTTTGTCTGCTTATACTAAACCAACCCAAAGGGTGGATCCCACGGCTTCCTCATACCAGAGAACGAGCGCATTGTGAGGTTGGATGCATGTATTGGGGGAGGGACTGTAAATATTTTTTAAAAAGAAAAATGGAAGGGTTTTTTTTTTAAAATACCAGATTTAACAAGGCCTTCGGCCAATGATTCTCTGTAACAATGATATTTACCCTGCAGAAAGTTGATGTCCCACACACATAGAACAGAGATGCAGAAATCATCTTTTTAACTGGCTAGTTATTTTCAATTTGAAAGTTTCATCCAAGATTATGCCCTGACAGTGAGGAAACTCTCTTACTCTTCTTCTAAGCTCTTTGAAGAAGCACTGCCTTCTCCTTCGCTCCCTGTGGTCTCTTCCACATTCCGTTTTAACTCCCACGGCATTGTTACTGTGGCTCATGAAAAAAGCAAGCGATGTGGGGAGAAAAAAGGGATACCGGGCCAGAATGCTGTGAAAGGACTGAGCAGCTTAATGTTACAAGGGAGCACCAAAGGAAATGGGGCATGTTAAATGCAGTCAACAAACATTCATTCCACTATCCTACCGCAGTTGCCACCAGGGACACAAGCAATAACTACATCACTACTCTCCACATTAAAAACAAAAACGGTAACACTTTACTCCCAGAAGCACAGAAAGGAAGGGTAAAGTCCTGACCCCATCTTTTGCTACAAAATAGTCTTTAAATGAATCTTTGCTATGGCAATTTTATGGGTCTCTTAACCAGTCATATTTTGTTTCCTTTTTTAATTATGACAGAAATTCACTTTTGTTTTAAAAAGGTACTCTTAATTGTAAAGAAAAAGTTCACTAAAATTCACTCCTCCCAGAGAAAAAAATTTAGTATTTGGCATATGTTCCTCTAGATTTTTTTCTACAGAGATACAGCACAGAATTATAAATTTTAGGACTGGAGACATAGTTTGGTGGCATAAGAGCCTGACTGGCAAACATAAAGACCCAGGTTTGATCCCCAGTACCACATGTTGTGCCAACCCATGCTGAGCTGGCCACTGAAACTGGGCATGGTGGCACACACCTATTGATAGGTTGAGATTCAACGTTTCCCAGGCACCTTGCCCCAAACACTCTCCCTCTTGGTTTCCCAAGCACCCTTCCCCCAAACTCTCTCCCCCTGGCCCCACATAGAGTCAAACCCAAAACCACAGAACAGGTCCACCTGACTTTGACCTGGGCAATCAACCACAGAAACTTTCCTTTGTTAACACTAAAAGTCCTCCACAGACCAGGTAGCCTGCCAAGATTAGCTTTCCCTCAGCTGTTTCAGCCAGCGATCACCCTCCCTGAAAGATCCTATAAAGTCTCACTGCTGTCTTGGTCTGCTAGATAGCCAGCCTGCTTGATGCCCCCAATAAATCTTCTACTCCCATCAGAATGCCTGGTCTGATCTATTGCATGGGTTCATACCTAATACCTATAATCCCAGCACTGGGAAGGCTGAGACAATGGGATCACTTTGAGTCCAAGCTGCATAGCGAGACCCTGTACCAAATAAATTAATAAGATTTAAAAATAAAAATTAAAGAAATAAACTCTTGTCACCACTTGACACTAATGAAAAAGCTTCTTCCTTTGACTATATCCCTTCAGTTTTCCTTCAATACTTCTGACCACTCTTCTTCCTCTTCCTTTACTGAGTTCTTTTCTTCTGCCCATTTGGACTTCAGTACTCATACATGCACCTCTACATTTGCTTCTTTAGTAAGTTCATTCACTCCTGTGATCTTAATTAGCGCTACCAGTCCACGTGCCTTGCCCTCAGCTCTCTTCATAACCCGGCTTCATATATCTACTGGTTGACTGAATCTTCCTACTTGGGTGAGTTTCCCCAAGACAACACAACCTCAACAAGTGCCTTGGCAGCATGCTATCTTCTTTCCCAATCCTCCACCTTCTCACTGATTTTCTGTTCATTTTGTTCTAAGGAAAGAGTGCGGCAGAATTTAGTGAGGCACCCTGAATGTGGCTGGTTTAAAAGGGAGAGAAAGAACTGTTGTTCGTGAGTATAGTCCACTCTTTCTTCAAGTTTAACAGTGAAGAGAGAAAATAAAGCCCTTAGGGAGACACAGGCAAGAGGAAATCTCTGAGCAAGTTCTCAGGCTGTGGAAAGGCAAGTGGTCAGAGAAGAGATTGGGAAAATAAGATAGGAATTGGATTCCGAAAACTCTGAGGACAGTAGGAAGGCCTTTCCTTCTTGCAGCTATATTATACATTCTGTGTATGACATTTGCTTTAATAAATTCATATCTAATATATACCCTCATTACAATACTGAATAAATAATAAAAAAGAATTTTGAAGTGTTTATATGACATCTGTAACTTTTACAGTTATTTTCACATCCATAGCTAGGCAAAAGTTCCAGTTGAGGCTAATTTGTTATGATTGCCTACATCAAGTAATCCTTTCCTCTCAAAATTATATATATATATATATATATATATATCATATTGAATTCAATTCATATAGGACTAGTACATTTCAATTAAACTCTAAGTTTTTCATAAACTTAAATTCTGAAATGAGCACATTGCCTCTTTTCAATGCCATCAGATTTTGTTGCTATTTAACTCCGTGCTGATTTTTTCTGTGTACATAACATTACATAGCTCTCAAGTACAATGACTTATTTAATTCAAACAAATAAAACTACTTTTCTATTCTACTTATGTGGGGGGAAGAAAAGTGGGGCAAGAAGCAGGAGGCAGATGAGATTTAGAGGAGAGGCGCAGGTCTGAACAGAGCAGAAGTTCCTGGGTAGGCTCAATGTTCTTAGGAAAATGGCAGATCTAATTGAATAGTATTTAAAGTTACCAATGCTAAAAAAGAACTAGATAATTCTCTTTCTGATTAGTCAGATAATAATTCAGAATAGCACGGAAAAGTAAGTGATTTTATAGTATCTGCAGTATCAGACTGGACAGCTGTCTTGAGCTGAACACTTCTTAGCAGAGCAAGGCATTAACAGAGCAAAGGATGACTGGGGGTTTTTTGTTTTGTTTTGTTTTGTTTACTTTTCTTTTCCCTCTTTCCCTTTTCCCATGAAAAAGTGCTCATCAGTCTAGCTCTCCTGCGCAGGTGCTTCCCCCTCAGCTGCATTGAGTGAACAGTGCACAAAATCAGCCAGGCACAGGCAGCCTGCTAAAGGTGGCACACAGATGGCTCTAACCTCTTTGACTCAGTTGAAACCTTCAGCTCCAGCGTCTTGCCGGGGGAGGTGGGAGGAGCACAGGAAGTGACTGCCCTCTGGCTTCTCCTCCCACGAAAGCCCTGCCCCTCACACTTGGACAGTGCAGACTAGCTCTCTTCTTCCTTCTAGTTCGGTCCTTTGGCTACTATGAAAGGCCACGCGGAAGCTCTGGACTTGCTTTTTGTGCTTGTGAAAAGTGCATAGATAGAAGACAGGGCTTCCCAGCTGGGAGGAGGGAGGAGAGCTGAAGATCCTGCCTGGGCTGGCTGATCTAAACAGTCAAAGTGGGCAGCTGAGTGCTTGAAAGAGGATTATGCTCGCACTAGAAATAAGCAGTAAGTGAGTGACTATTGGCTTAGAAAAGCATTAATCCCCGGGGTTATGGGGTAAACTAGCAAATATTGCTTAATTCTAAAGTAAAACTGTAAGAATTCTAGCTCTGTGTACTGCTGTGTGCTGTTTGGAGTCTAGGGGCTTAAGTACAAAAATCAGAGTTCTAAATGCCTCCTCCCACTCTGACAAAATGCCAACTTCTATTTAGTTTGGGACCATAATCTCCTTCCCTGATCTAGCCTCTTCCCAGAAAAACCTAATAGTAAGTCAGATAAGGAGTCAAGATTAAATTCAAAGGGTGGAATTTGATGTTGGCAGAAATTGCGATTTTGAATTATGTTCTGTGAGTGCTGACATTATTATGTCTATTAGTAGTGATTGTCAAAAAAGTCTGGAGCAGTGGGTTAAACAGGAAAAAAAATAAGAGCTTTTATGATAAGGAGGCTGCATAGACTATATGCAAGGGATCATGTACAAAAATTACACAAGAGGTAATAGATGGGAGGTTATTTTTTAAATCATTGGCAGGAAGAAATAGTCAAGAAAAGTAAAAATGCATGTATAAAAATTCATTAGGAAAAGAAATTTTCATTTCAAAGCCCTCTGTGCTAGCCAAAAAATTCACAATGTTTACAAAGTCAAGACAATGATTCAGGAATACTTCAATTATTGTTGTACATTATTAATACTGTTGCTGGGCAAGATCTGTGGTTCTCTGGTCAGCAAGTTCTGGCAAGGAAGCCACTGCTGCTGGTGCAAAGAATTCTGGGATGTCTGAGAGTGAAATGGATGGAAGGACTCACATTCCATCTCTACTTAATGTCCTTTTGTCCAGAAATCGGGTCATGCAAATGAGCTACTTGGTACGTATACAGATCAATATTTGGGAAGGCATTTCTAAATGTTTTGCATTAGAGGGTCTCTGGACAATATCTTTTGGCAACCAGTAGAACAAAAGGATACAAAAGCAAAGAGAAAGGAAGGAAGTCAGCTTGACTGAAACAAACCTTGTTCTTTGTTGTTTTCCATCAATCCTGAAATGGAACCTCAAATGAGGACAAGAGTAATAGTAAAAAAAAAAGTGTGGCCATCTGTTCTGTTCTAAGTGGCTAAGTTCATTAATGTATGAATGAGAATTTTTATTTTATTTATGTATATTAATAATTGAGGATTCAGAAATTTCTTTAGTACAGTAAAAATATCCATAAAATATGAGCTATGCTTGAAGGAGATGAAATATGTAAATTCAGTTTTCGAAATATAAGACAAAAGCAGATAAGAATTGTGTCCCGCAGTGTAGAAAAGATTTATAGCATGGTCACTGAAAGCTATATCTCTTTCCCTAATGAAATAGAGATCGTACTATGTACAGTAGATTCAAGCGCAAGAAATACTTTTTTCTCCTAATTGTAGTTGTTGTAGTTAATATAGAAAGCAATGATTTATTTTTTTAAACTTGGACTGCAGCTAACTTGTAGTTATTTTTATTTACTATTTGTTTGGGTATGAAGGGGCAACGACATTTCTAGCATTCCCATAGCTGGTGCACTGGGGGAAAGAGGAGGACTCAAATGTATTAGCATTCTCCTCTAACTCAACTACAAAATAGTTGTCATAATCAATGAATGTCCTTTGCTAGCTGTGTAATTTATAAGCATGCAACTTGGTATGGTGGGGGGAGAGAGTGAAAACGACCACGGAAAGCAGTCATAATAAAAATAGTGATAACCAAGTGCTAATGGAGTATATTTTAAAAGATGGTCTGTATTGTTCTAATTTCTTAACTATCTAATTTTGAAGTTTATCTTATCTTTTAAAAGCTACAGTATTGAAAATCTGAAGTTTTTGAGTTGTGTAATATTTCTTTTATTCTTAAACATAGTAAAGGCATTAAAGCAAGATATTTTTAGTTGCACCCTGAAGCATAGTGTAATTGTAAATGAAATTTCATTGTAAATGAAATTTCTTCAGGGATGGTTCAAAAAGTTACTTATTTACCTTAAAATATTAAAGAATCTTCTCTGAAGCTATAGAATAAATGAAAAGTATAAGAATATTGGCAAAAAGTTACTTGGATGACAGGCTCTAAGGAGAAGAAAATGAATAATTAAACCAATAATTTAAAAATAAAACGTCTGTTGTACAAGAGAGATTGACATAGAGAATAAGGTATCATAACTAGTGAATGAGACTAAAGATTTTTGTCTTTTAACTATGTTAAGTAAAAATTAAGACTGTTAATGGAAAGAAACTAAATGATGATTTAAAATTATTCTTTCACAAGAAAAGTAAAGAACAAGGATATGGAAAGCTAAGCTGTGATGAAGACCTCGAAATAATTGTTGATCAAAAGCAGGTAAGTGAATGCTTACATATATTTTCTATTGTTGCAATGTAGATTTTTAAAACCTAAAGAACCCTTTGGGTGTTGAGCTCTTCTTTGTCAGCTGTAGTCACCTTTTTGAGGCATGTGATGTGAGGTGGATTTGGAAGTGACTAAGTTTCCCCCATAGTGCCTCGAACCCTACCCACTTCTCATGTTCTGTATGAATAAGAGACAGAGCTAGAACAACATAAGAAAACTTTTGGAAAGTTCAAAGCTCCATTTGGTGAAATGAATCAAAACAACGATGATAATTTATTTGGTTGGTGAAAAAATGTAAATAAGAACAAGAGAAAATGGTATTTTGAAAATGTGACACCCTATCCTTTGTGTATCTTGTAAAACAATGCATATAATTTAGAGCAGGAAGAAAAAGTACTGAACACTTTAAAACTCTAAACATAAATCTTGCCTAATTTAATTTCACAGATTATCTATAGTAAATTTTAAAAAGATTTTAAAAACACAAAGAAGAGGCCATTTAATAGGCCGTAATACTGCTCATCATTTGAGAAACCTCTAGCTTGGTTGTCATATGGGCCCATATGGGGAAATGAAAACTGCTTAACAGACCATAAAGAATGACCTACCAGGTAGTGGACAGTATCCAACCCACAACACTGCATTGGCTCTGGCTCTTAACATCTTTGTTAATTATCAAGGAGACAAGATAACTGCACAGCTATTTAATGGATAAGAGCCGCTGAATCTGAAGATGATATCAGCTCAGGTGTGAAGAGATTGACAATTCAAAGGGATCTGAATAGATGCAGGATAAGAAAGAAAGCAGTCAGCAATTTACAGAAACCCGTCTCATTACATTTGGACAACTTCCTAATCATGCAGTTTGTTTGGCATCGTGGTGACTGTATAGAAAAGAACCAATTGAAGATTTCTGACCAAAAAAAAGAGAAATGACGACCAGAAGGTAGTGGCCAGAAATAATTGATGTAGGGATGTATTTGCTAGACCTGGAATAATGAATGCAACTAAAATGGTTTTCCAGAGAAAGACTGGCAAAAAAAAAATCTCCGTGGAGGTTCAGAACGTGTGGTCTCGCAGGATTTATTCAAACTGCCATGGGGATTTTTTTGTTGGTTTGGTTTTGGTTTGGTTTGGTTTGGTTTTTGCCTTATCATTGTTCCTGCCCATAAGGACACATAATAATGTCCACACATTATTATGCCCATAATGTGTGGATTCGGTCCTGTTTTGCTACTGGGTGTCAGATTCGAGTTTAGCTTAGTTAGTTCAGCTAATAAAGGTTGGTGGTATTGGACCCCAAGTGCTCTATTAAGCTATTAATTATTATTTTGCCAGATTAATTAGTTGAGGTTTGCTGTCTATATCTCCTGCTGATCCTACCTGTAAACTGGACTAGCCTGGCCAATAAACTAGTAAAATATAAATTTTATGAGAGTATTTTATGAGAAAGCAAATATATATATATATATATATATATATATATATATATGAAGAAAAAGTTGCTTTTATTTCTTCTTTAATCATGTAAAAGAGCAATTCTTACAATTTTGTTCTTTGCTGTCTTCCTCCTCAAAGGTTTTACTTTCTTTGCTTTTATTATAGTTTTTGTTAAATATCTGTGTTTAAACAAATTTTGGTGTTCAAAAAAACTACAAAATTGTGCATTGAGATATTGTGCATTGGAGTGGGAAGACCAAGGAAGTCAGTGTCCTTTTGTTGTCCTGGTAACTTTTAGAGAATTTATGTTCTATGACTAAACATATTTGATTAACTGTTAAGGAATGTTTAAAAAAACATACAAAAGTAAGACTCCTGCTTCATCTAAAATCAGCGTTTTCCTTCCCGGGTCAAATGATCCAGCGTGTTCAGAGCCATCGTGCACCTCCAGTTAGCGCATCTCTTCCAGGGACGTTGCACGAGGCAGTACCCTTATCAGTGACCTGGCTCTGCAGAGTCTTCCATGCCAAAACATGTTTCAAAAACTGAGTAATTATGAGTACGAGTTGGTTTTGGTGATGGCTGTTGGCAAGGAGAGAGGTCTTTCCCTTTGGGTGGATCGTGTGATAGTATTGTGAGCAGCCTGTAGGTTGAAACAATGACAATGTTGATATCTTGAAGTACAATATTTGGAATAACACATAATTATTGTTTATGAACCTATAAAAACATTTCTCTTTGAGAAATATATATCTAGATGTGCATATGTGTGCTAAGAAATTTGCTTTCCAGAAGTAAAAGATTGCTTCATTTTGTAGTTATGAAGTTTTATGAGATGAATTGATATGTATGTGTATTATCCATGTATAATAAGGTTAAAACTCTGTAACTCTACATCTTATTTTATTAAGAATCTTTATGTTTAATTTATATCTTTTCAGAAACGTAGTAGAATTTTGCTGGTCAGTCTTTATACAACTACTAGTAGCTTTTTCAGGAAGTGATGCCAAAATAAATTATAAGGAAGATAAATAAAATAATTGAGAGTGCTGTGATGGGCAGAAGCCACCTAATCTCATTAAATCCATCACTCAGACACGACCACTCAGCAAATGCTGTGCAGGCTATGCGCTGTCTCACCAGCCATCTCATTTGCAAGTCTTGTACTGCCACAGGAAGCCCATGATCTTGCTTATGTAAGCAAATTCATAGTAAAAGCAGCACATGGTAATATGGAGCTTATTCTCTCTCATTGCCTGTATCTGGGGAGCAAAAGATGACTCTGTTATTGCAACGTGGAAAAAAATATTATTTGGAAATGTTTAGCGTTGTTTTGAAAGCCAATGTTGTGATACTATATGAAATTTTACTGGCAAAACTTATTTGTAATGCATATAAAAACACCCCAGAGAATTCTTCAGTTTGTACTGAAATCCTAAAATAATAGGTGCCATTAGACACATATATATGCATATATATGCATACATACATACACACACAGCTTCATTTATATATAAATTACATTAGGATCATACGCCGTATTTTCCACAGAAATTCCCAGGATTTTTAAACTTCAAACTCAGAAAAATAATCAAAGAAAATGTGTCGAATTAAAATCTTAATACCTTTAAGATTCAGACATTTGACAGAGAAATAATATGTATCTATAATTAGCAAATACATATTTAGCTTTCTAAATAAATATTAAAGAAGAAAACTTAAGCAAATATTTTGGATCTTTTTAATGTGAAAATATTCTTTCCTGATTGGAGGAAAGGAGAAGCTTGTTTAGAAATAATTTTCAAGGAGCTGGGGAGTCTAAGCAGTCTAAGTTCAGCAGTCTAAGTGCCTGCCTGTCAAGCACAAGGACCCAGGTTCAATTCCTACCCTATACTGCATGCTGTGCTAGCCTCAGAACCTGGGTATGCCAAGTCAACCACCAAAACTGGGCATGGTTGTGCATGCCTGTAATCCCAGTGCTGAGGAGGCTGGATCACTATGAGTCTGAGTTGCATAGTGAGACCCTGCACAAAATACATAATTTAAAAAAAAATTTAACCAAGACAGCCCTAAAATGGTAGAGTATTATAGCTACATGAAAGATAAAAGCCGATTCAAGCACTGAAGAAAAAAAATTGGCTTAACAAAATGTTGTGGACCCAGTCAGCTATAGAACTCAAAGTTGCATCTGTGCATCCCTCAGCGCAGCAAGGTGGGAAAAAGTCAAAAGTCAGCCAGTTACTAGGCAACCAGGTGTGCCTAGGTCAGAGCAGTAGTTTCCAAGCTTTGGCTATCTGATATTCCCCTGGAGGGCTTGTTCTAACATACACCGAGATCTGAGGATTTGCATTTCTGATGTCTTGGCTAATGCTACTGGTTTCTGATCACACACTGAAAACCATGGACAGAGAAAATAACTAATGCAGTCATAAAGAGGAAAAAGGTGTATGTGACTCATGACTATTTCTCTACAACTGGGAATTTTCTGGAAATGTAAACATTAGAGTTCAAAACATGCCACCTAATGGTACTGAAATCAAGAAAACCACATCATTACAACCAAAGGCACCTTTAAAGACTCAAGATTGCTGTATGGCTGAATTCCATCTGGTAGTCTTGTGATCCGGAACCTCTCATAACTCTGTTTCCTTACTTGTAACTTAACACTTTGCTTTTCTATCTCATTGAATAGATTGAATGGGTGCAACTTGAATAGATGCAAGTTGAATGCAACTTGAATAGATGCAAGTTGAATGCCACTTGAATGGTTTATCTGAGATAAAATATGTAAGTCCTTTATAAAGGATAAGTAGTGTGTTGTTTTAATTAGCTAGTCAACACGCCGCAGCCCGCCCCACTCTCACTTCAGTAAATAGGAACTTTGAGCTCTAAAAAGACGAATGGAGTTGAGTCTCTGGTTAGGTACACACAACACAGGAAACCAGCTCTCTCCTGATGTCATCTGATGTTCTTCCTGTCACCTCCACAGAACTCTGCACCATTACTGGTCAACCCTTGTAAATGGCTTAAGAAACTTCTTGGCCTCAGTGGCCTAATTACACAAAGTAGCTGTCTACTACTAATTATTATAGCTGGCCAACATGTATTTATTGACTCCTCAGAGAGATAATCTTTTCCACAAATGCTTCTTAACTGTTTACTTCCCTGTTGTCCCCTGGATATTGCAAGGGGGAACATGCACTTACAAATAAACATACGTAAAATGAAGGTGGTTTTCGACAACCACTTGTCCTTCCTCTCAGTCTTCTAGAGGACTTATGCGGCATGAGAGAAGCATTGTGGGGAAAAGACAATGCCTGATTTCCTGAGCCTAAAGCCCTTTTGAGAAAACTTAAGAGAAGCTTGAGCAGCAAGCTCTGCACATTGGAACTTCTGTGATCTTTTTCTAAAGAAAACCAAGAGACAAGGGATGCCACTCCCTGTGTCTGCAATGGTACAAGAGCATTTAAGTAGGATTGCATGTCTATCCTGGCAGTCATTGTAGGAATCAATCCTAAAAGGAATTAAAGACCAACAGTAAAATAAAAATGGAATAGCAAGAAGAACAGATTAACAGAAAAATACCCCACTTCTTTCTAATGCTTACAGACATGACAGTTCTGGCACCATCCAAGTAACTCCACTCGAGTTCCAGCCTGATAAGCAATAGAAAGGATGGAGATAATAAGTGTCACTGCCTTGTTGTACTCAGTGCCATCTGGCTATTGCTTTCTCAGCCACATCAGTATGGTGACTTCTTTTAAACAATTCAGATCCCATTTACTTGCAAAAAATTACAAAATCAAAACCGTGTCTTGATACCATGTTTGACCATCTCCTTGGGTGCCTCCTTGGGCCTCTGTTACTTGGTCAACAAGAACAGAAACCCACTGCAGACTTGCACAAAGGACGACAAGCTGGAGACATGATGTGGCGGTCCATAACGTTGGAAGGACACAGCATGTGCAGTCGGCCTTGAACAGACTTACAATAGACGCATGTGCAATAGCGATTTCCTTGCAAAAGACTGATTGCTGAGCGATGGTTAGATGAAAAAAGCAAGATTTATTTGTTTTTTGTCTAGAATCAGCATTAATTTATACAAAAACCCACTACTATGAATAGGTCAATTCCATCTTGTCTGTAAAATTATTTATCATCAATACATATTTTACAAGGAACAGGAAAAGTTTCTTATTTGGTTGAACAGAAAACTTAGTGGAATGAAAAGTGATTCACGGGGCCGGGGAGATGGCTCAGTGGAATAAGCTCTTCCCTGGCAAGCGTAAGGGCCTGAGTTCAACCCCTGGTTCCACCAAAAAAAAAAAAAAAGTGATTCACCCTGTATTTTATTCCTAAATGCTTCCAATTTGTACCAAGGAATACAAAAATAATTTCAAATCACTGATAATTTAGGGGGTAAGCCACGGTAGTGCAGAATAGCTTATATGTGTTTTCATTATAAACTCAAATTTGTGTTTGTTTACATCCATGCATTTTAGTTGCCTGTACTGATATCCTGAAGTGTAACTGGCTCTGGGGAAAGTATAAAGGGGAAATCGAATACCTTAATTTCAAAATCTGTTGAAAGATTCCTGAAGTCTGACCGCATTTGGCCAGAAAATATAGAGGGTCACTCTTCATAGAATGACACAGAGGCAGGCAAAAAGGCCAAAGTATAAATCCAGTGTCCTCATTTCTAGTCTGGCTTTGCAACTTACTAAGTAGAAGAATTTGGAGTTAGCAATTTAAATTCTCTGATTTTCCATCTCTTCGTGTGCCTAGTAGCAGAATACCAGCTGGATCCAATGTCTCTGCGAGGCTGAAATGGGGATTCTTCCTAAGAGAGCCATGTGTCCCACTTAGCGTCCAGTGCCAGCAGTGGAAGCCAGGGCCACTGCTGCTCTGTCTGATACTCTTTCCACCAGTAACTTACGTGTCCTGTGTGGCAAGTTGGAAATGGTGGCTGCATCATGGCTGCATCATCCACTGGCTTCCTACTGAGCCTTCTATATGCCCCATAGGAGACACAAGCAGATACTCATCTAGTGCATTTTCAGTGACGCCGGGCCTGCTGCCACGCCATGTGCTCAGGATGGTAAGCACAGTGCAGAATGGGTGCCTGCCACTTTACACAGGTGCATGAGATCAGAACCTCTATGATTAGGAATCTGCATGAGAACAGGGAATGGCCACACAGTAACTGTATTCCTTTGGGAAGATTAACCATCTTCCCTAAGCTGAAATTGTTCAAAAGGAAAGAAAGAACCACATTTAATAAAGCACACTGCAGAACAAAGAAGTTTCTGAATCTAAGTGCTGAACCAAATGCATGGCAGATAATCAGTGCTTTACAAATGTCAGGCACTTTATGAGAGTTGATGGCAATCCTCATAGATTTATTTGCTAAATCTAGGATCCCTTTGGATTTGGGAGAACTAAGATATAATGATTCTAAAAAAACGTTTTTCTGTGATCACATATACAAACGCCACCGCTGATCAGCCAGGTATAGAAATCAGAGCAGCAGGCTGTGTGAGAGAGAAACAGGCTGAGGAGGACAGTGGCTCCTTGGAGCAAGCTGGCTGCCCTAGAGGGAGCAGGACATGCCACCTCCTGCCATTCTATCTCTGACAATGAGCTCAAGTCGCTAACCATGCTTTTTTTTTTTTCAAGAAACACAATCTACTAGTTTTCTTTTTAAATGTTTACAGTCAAGTTTTAAATTTTTAGAGTCAAAGCAACTTAAATCTGTGCACAACGCTTGGGGTCCAGATTTATGAATTTTTATGTTTGTAAGACTTTAAAATCCAAGGAAAGCAGGTTACTGACCTGACCTGGGCAGGTCTCTGCTTAACTCCTCTGTTAATTTCCTGCTTTATCCATGCACCCCTGAGAACTCATTTAGTTGAGTTGTTGATCTGATTTAAATACTCATAAAGGTATCATTGACAGCCAGTCCTAGGTCCTTCAGGAAATTTAAGCATCTTAAAAGGGAACCAATGAACCTAAAATAGTAATTGCAGTTGATAAAATGAGTAGGGTGGATATGCATGAGCAGAAGGCAACGCAGATGTTTCTGTGCATGCAGGACTGTCTTCGACCACCTTCCACTCTTGCCAATCTGACATTTGAGTGAGTAACAAGGTACCAGCACTGTGGAAGGCAGGTGCCCAGCTTTCCCCTGCCACTCCATCTTCCCCAATTTTTAGACAGCAGTCCAACCCAACCTGCTGCAATAAAAGCTAATCACCAAGAGAGAGACCCTGAGTTACCACCTATGATTCAGCAAACATCTGAAACATTATTATAATGTCTTTATTTTAAGATGTTACTGTATAGCCTGTGTTCCTCACATGCAGGGGGCAAAAGCACTGGATTTTCAAGTTGGAAAAATGTATAATCATTTTCATATAGCCCACGTTTTTTAATCTAACAGGGAAGGATGGTGCCGGCAAAATGTTTAGTGAGAATATGAATGCATGATTGAAATAAGGTGAGCTGATGTGCTGTGTGTTAAAAATGATGTGGTATATGAAAGCAGCAAACAAAGGCAGTAGAAGTACTTAAAAGTAGAGTTAGCCACTTGGAATACAACTTAGAAGCTCATGTAGACTTCTGCGTAGAAAATGCACTGTGGTGTTTTTACTTTTAACTTTTCTTATTAATTAGGTTCATGCAATCAGTGCGAGAACTGTAGGTATCAGAGCTGGAAGATAATTTAGTCCTGGCTGCCTGAGTGGAGGAGGGCATTGTGGTAGATGGTGCCACCCTTACCCAGAGGCTCAAGTGGGCAGACAAGCTTTGTGCCACTGAAGAATGCTGCTGCCAAGTTTAGTCATGTTGGCTCTAGATCAATTAAAATAAGTTGAGTCTCAGTAAGGAAGTTGCTTACCTATGCTCACCAACTTGTTTTATATCATAGGCAGTATTAGAACTTAGACCTGTAGCCTGCAGTGTTGCGTGTACTTATCTTCCCTGTAACTACCTTCCTGAATTACGGCTCTCCTCATCCTTTTCTTCTAAGATGTCTCATGTTGGTAAGCTAAGCATGCCAGTCAAGCCAGAATATTCACTTCAGAGAAACATGTGTTTAGAGTGCACAGCTAAAAGTCTGTCTGGTTTTTATGAAAGCATATCTATGTAACATGCTTCATAATTCTTCAAAAGAGGACCTCACAAATCTTGTGACAACTTCTGAGAATACATCAGAGCACAAATTTTTTAAAATGGGCTCTGAAATCTCCTAAACTACTCCCAAGGAAACCAGAAGTGTTTCCTCTATGTTGACACAGATGGTTTTTCTACAGCTCAAACCTCGGGATTTCACCACCTGGCCCAGCTAGTCATCTTCCCCCAGTTGGTCTTGGACATTGTGAAGTATGTCGGTGTCAAGCATACAGTTTCCCAACCCATCCATTTTGAAACCAGTTGCCACTGCTTTGTCTAATGAACCCTTGCAGAGGAACTTATTGATCACTGTTTTGATCAGCACCTCTTGTTGGAAGGGGTTGGAAAACTAATTGTGACTAAAATTATTTGCCCTAAAGTTATTTGTATTATAAATTCAAAATCTGATTTTAAAAAACTAAGAAAAAGGAAGCTTATACTGAATTTTTTTTTCTTATTTTAATGCTTAAACTTCAGACAGTTTGGATAGTAAAGTTCCCTTCTCTCCTGCTTTGGACCTAGATGCCTGCATCTTGTCCTTGCCCTGACCTTGTCATTCCCACAGTTGTGCTTTTATCTCACTCATATCCTGGCTTCACAGCCACATCTTTTCTTCTCTGCTCAACACCACTCTGTGATCCCTGCTCTGGACCGTGTCCCTTATTCCAACACGGTGTGGATAAGGTCTGACAGAAGTGCAGTTCTTGCAGACCTGCTTCTTTAATGCTCCGTTGCTTCTTTCCTTTTCATGAGACAACTCTATAATGCTGTCATTTCCCATTTTTAGTCATGGACACGATCTCCCCCCTCCTCAGAGTCACTACCACCTCCTTCTGTCTTGTGATCTAGGGAAGACACACACATACAAATGACCATTCAACCCAACTGTTATTTATTCTTCATTATAGTATTTTTTTGGCCAAATGATCTCATTCTTGAAGAATAAGAATAAGTGGCTTATTAAATACATGGTGAGAGAACGTACCATCTCATCTTTGTGCTGGATGTTCTGAATAGGAAAAAAAAATCATTCATCACTTTTTTCTAAAAAAGTTATCTCATTTGTGTAATTAGAGAATAATTAATGAATTGTTGTTGTTGAGAAACACTAATCATAGTAGTTTTCTTCCAGTAAGGGTTAGCCAAACCACTTCCCTACATTCTCAACTTCTGTCCTTAAATTTTAATGTGTTCCTGAAATTGGTGTGGAAATCTACGTGGCCTATGGGAGTAGACTGAGAAACAAATGAGTGCATCGGTTGATGAATTTTGTTAATAAAATTGTTTAGTACAGTATAAATGAAATTGAAGTTTCTGGACAGCGTTGGGTATGCTTAAAATTTTAAGCTAAAGTTTGGAAACTAGAAATGTTTCCTTCTATTAAAAAAAGAAGCAACTATTTGTCTCTAATAAATGAGCAGTTTTCTCCTTCTACACAAATTTCATAGAATCCGATTGAAAATTATATCCTTGATATAATTAAAGGCAGGCACCCAAGATACAGAGAAAACCAATATTCTTCACTGTCCCAAATAAAACCCAAACTCCTTAGTTGGGCCTGCAACCAAGGTTGCTGGACGTGGCCATCCAGCCTGACTGCCCCTCCCTATCTGCGCCACCTCTCTACTACTTCCAGCTTCTGCCTGACAAAGCGAAGTGCCCCACAAGAGATGCTCTTCTCCCTGCGCGCCACTGTCCTTGCTTTCCCTTTGCCTAGAATGTGGAGAAGTATGCACTGCATCACAAATAGTGGACTGCACCTGCAGGTAATGGCAGGGTGGAGGCTGGGGAGGAGGCTCCCCATTGTCCTGGTGGAGAGTAGCCCCATGCAGAGTCTGAGCAGTAGGAGAACAGGGAGGGAAAGAACAAGTCCTGTTGACCCTGTAGACCTCACACCTGTGCAGACTTCACGAGTCCTGTCAATCAAGGGAGAAATGAGAAAGGAAAAGTTAAACAAAATAAAGCTGTTCCTTTAAAGAGAGGAAACAACAAAAAAACATAGACAAGTCTGAGAATCAATTATGAGAAAACTTTTGTATGTAAACAATTGTAGGTAAACTATATATATGTGGAATATGTTTGTTTTTTTTTTTTCTGGACTGTCATTGTAAGGGACATGGTTAGCTACATGCTGTATGCTAGTAGCCTTTAAACTTCTGACAAAGAAAAAAACTGGGCTTGATTCTGCCCTGTTTCCAAAATTCTTCTTCCCTGTAATAAGCAAGAAAGAGCAGTTAAAAGTGAACATGCAGTACCAGGGCAGGGGACATCAGGACCTCTAACTTTCAGTTTTCAGAAAACATAACTAAACAGAGCATCATATTCTTAGAAGCTGGTCCAAAAAGAAACTATGTGAACAAGGTGAAATTTTATTTTCTTGATGATAAAGTCATTTAAAATAAGTCTAGGAGGAACACAAGATACTACTTTTGCACAAGTAAGATCATTTTGAGGAGGGTGACTTAACTTATTCATTTATTATATGCAAGTTCATATGCAATCCTTTTTTGTTTTTTTATTGTTGTCTGTCCTTGTTAAGTGTTTACTAAGTACAAGGACATGGAAATGACATGGCCAGCATAGCCCTTAGGAAGCCCACAATGTCCCTTGGCGCTACCATCCTGTCCATGGAGAGTGGTAATGCCTGGCTGCCTGATGCAGTCAGGGAGCACTCAGATGCTATGGCGTTCATCACTGCCTCTTTCCTTGTCAGAAACCTGAGAAAATCTTCCAGTGTTCAGTGTGCTCCCAGGAGGGTCCCCAGGCTTTGGGAACATTTCCACAGATGATGTTTAGGGCGTGTCCACTGAAACAGTGGTTGGTGGGCCACCAGCATCTGCCTGTTGCAAATGTGTGCTCTGTGCTGCAGAGTTTGGGATGGAGCCCAGAGATCTATTTGAGTCTTCCTTCCAGGGAAATCCTATAATGTATGTTCTGTGGCTCTCAAGAACCATTACAGTATTCTAATTTTTGGTGTCAGAAAAGTTTTCTTTTGGTAAAGATGCCTAACTCTCTCTCTGGGTTTATAAAGGGAAAGGTGTGCAGTCTAGTTAGGGATCTTTAATTTTTTATCTGAATGTTCCTAAACATTCCTGTCCAACCTCATCCATTAAAGTAAACCTACACAATAATCAAATCATGTAACGCAGTTTGTTACAAACAAAGTGTAAATGACAGAGACCAAGAGGTAAAGCTTGCTAACTCAACCTTCATCTTAAGCTTTCCTGATTTTAGACTAGCAACTTGCATTTACATTACACTCACTCACTATGTACTATACCCTGTTCTAAAAACTTCTTACATATTCCCCTTTAATTCTTCTGGCAATTCCATGATACTGGCACTATCATTTCCATTTTACAGTGCACACCAAGACACTGGGAGTTGAGCTCAGGGCTGCTGCATTCCACTACTCCAAGGGCACAGGGACACGTGCTGGGTGCAGTCTGCGCAGTGCGCACAGCAGCCCCAGGTCGAGGGATTCACAGCTAGGAAGCTTCCCTTCATCATGCTTCCCTGACCTACCAAGGGGATCTGTTATAACCTTGACTGTGCCAAGAAACAGTGTGGTGAAATCTGAAAAAAGATTTCCTGTCTATAATGAAAAGATGCACATGACAAAGAAAAGTACAAATAAATTCAGATAGGTAAGCTTGAAAATATATTCTTCCTTCAGAAAAATGTATCAGAGCGAGAGTGTGTGTGACACAGAGACAGAGACAGAGACAGAGACAGAGAGAGACATAAACATATACACCCCAAAATTAACCTATAAAACGGCAGCTGTGAGTCCCTTGGATAACTTCCCACTTGGCTACACAAACACAGCGATTAGGATCTGGTGCTCCGTCAGCCCTGTAGGGTAATCGGTAAAACTGTGTGTTACTTGTGGGTGGTTAGATGTGTTTCAGTTCCTTACATCTACTCATAATAAGTTCATGCCACTCATGCTAAGTTCAATCTTTCAGTGTGCACTCACATTACCTCTCTGCCCACAGCACCTGAAATTTTCCACACCCAGCACAAACCCAGGAAGTCCATCTCTTCAGCACTTTTTGAGCAGCTTTCTGTTATGAGAGTAGATTGCTGTGCTCTGAAAATGTCACTCCACCGGCTGCCCTACAGGGGCTGACCTTTCTTCTTAGGCCGAAGTCCCTGCTGAACTGTTCTATCAAGGTAGTTTATCCCAAGAGGTTGGCAGATCTCCAGTGTCGCTGTGTGTTCATCTCAGAAAGCTATCTGAGAACGAATATTCTGTCACCCTTTAGCCTTTCTCTTGACACATCTGTTCCCTCCCTCAGCCTTGGGTTTCTTTTATGATTTACCCAAATTCAGCACTCCAGCCTCCCTCCCTGAGCTTTACCTATTAGTGCTAGAGGGCTGACAATCACCCTTCGGGTCTCTTTCACTGCTTACATTAGGCTTATGGCTATTTTTAAAGAAGCTTTTTCAAAGGCTTGAGAGAAGAGAAAAAATATTACCTGTGATCCTAAAGACTCTTTCTTTTGTAGACTCTCTCATTTTTATGTAATTGAAGGATAATTTTAATGTTTTGTATAGCCGCAGGCAGTAGGCACTCATTTTTATATGTCCTCTATGTAAAATTGTGACAGGCTCATTTGCCACATTGATATACAGATTTTTTTGATAGATGTCTCTTAGTAGCCTCTTTATATTGAATCAAGGTGAATCTTAGGCATTGTTTTTCCTCATGATTTTGCTCATCTTATATGGTGTGATGCCATCTACCTCTTTTCCTTTCAGGATGGAAGTTATCAAATTAAAGAGAAAAGAGAAATTGGCAGTAAATCATGTACATCTCTATAATTAGACATATACTGATTTTTCATGGATTATGCATGATGTTTATGGGAATTGGCACAGGGCAATCTCTGTAACCCTGCTGTGCCTTGAAGCACCACCAGAGATGGCTTCATGCATGTTGCATTGCTACGTAAACTTCAGGCTTAAATCATAGTCCACACAGTTATAAATATTACACTCCTGAGGCTGACCAGAACCAAATCAAAACATGGATTTGCATAAATCTAGTTTGCATGAGTTTTTAGTTTTCTAAGAAAAGAAACTGAATATTGTTAGAGCCACAAATACCTTTAGGGATAATTTACTCTGGTTCCATATTCATTGAGGAGGCATGTGTACAAGTCTGCTGAGGTATTCTCAGATGAAAAAAAATAGAGTCTAAAAACCTGATACTGAAATGTAAGCAATTTTTATGAAATGAAGAGGCTATAAGATGTAAACCCGATGATTGTTTCATATTAAATACTGTGGTAGAGGTAATTGTGAAGCATTCTAGACCATGTAGTTTCATAAGCATTACAGATTTAAATTTTTTTCCTAGAGTCCCAAAAGTCAAAATTCTAAAGTAATCAAACACCAAAGATATAAGAGTTCATCAAGCTAAGCTAAAATGCACGTAAAGATGATAGGATTCAAGTCCCTGACTCTACCAATGACTTTTTATCTAACCTTGAGTGAATCTGTAAGCCTTGGTTTCCCTATCAGCAGAGTGATATTTTTCCTATCTCATGAGAATTCTTGGAGAATTTCTTAAAGAAAGTATAAATAATCATTTGAACCATTCAAGAGGATTACTTCCTATGAAAAAATCCAAGGTGATATCATTGGTAAGGAAGCCACTAATGCCCTGGGATTATGAATCATCTTCTTGTGTTAAAGTGCAATTTTAAAAGATGAAATCTCCTGTAGAAAAATGAATCCATTCATAATGATTACTTTTATGTCAGTCATATTAAGGAAGGGGCAAAGCATAGCTTGATTTTATGAATTTATAAGTGATGGAACTACATGGAATTTCTTTTTGAATGGTTGTTTAGATAAAGTGCTCATTTGTGCTTTCCAATTGTCTTTAAAAGATTACATTACAATACATAATTCCAAAGATACAGCATGAATATTTTTATCACTTATAATTCTCTTTTTCCAAATGGGCACACATATTTTTTTCCTGGGAAAGCAAGACTCATTCTGAATCCTCTAAACTTTATTTATCGTTCAGAAAATTACGTGTCCTCGTGAAACCAACATAAACTATTTGTCCCTTAGGGCTACAGAAAGGCCTCTGCTGGATTTTAACACCTGAGCCTTCCTTTTGCAATATTTTAAATGAAAAGCAGGCAGAATTCATAAGAAGTCTTTAGCAGAAAAGTCACATAACATCTCTCAAAGTACAATGAAACCCAATTAGCTTTTGCAAGGTGTCAAAGGAAAGGAGAACTTTCTCACAAAGTCAGTTGACATTTAAAAGCACTCTGATTTAGAAGGGAATTAGGACACTATCAATAAGCTGTCTTTTTATCAATTATTTCAGGCAATACTTATGCCAAAGTTCAGAAACTACAAATGAACTCTTCAAATTCTTCCTTATTTTTTTTAATTTAGAGAGAGAAAAAAAAGAGAAACATAACAATGAAAGCCATTTTCAAAATAGGTTAGTAGGACAGTCGCAATGGTTGATACATTGCATATTGTTGTCTTTGTGGTAGTTATTCAGAGTAGAAAATATAAGCCTATAGATGTGATATCTTGTCTTTACAATATTAGCACGAAACTGTGTTTTTAACAAACTAAGAGAAGCCAGCTGTATTACTATTTTAACTATCTTGTGTATACATATTTTTTTTCCTTTTCTTTCTGATGTAGAAATTTGTTTGAACCAGATTTTTCAGAACTTCCAGCCCATCAGGAAGGAAAAGTAACCTAGAAAGTCCTAAAAGATAAGGCTTATACATTTATGGTGAGGAGTTAAGGGGCAGGGAACATGCCCTGAAGAGGTCACTTTAACACTTCAGTGTCTGGTGACCCATTTTTAGTACACCTGTAACAACTGAATGTAATGAGAGGTTTTCTCTTCAAATTCTTGTTTTGTATTTTTTTAATTTTTCATGTAACATATGAATCTGATGCAAAAATTCCAAAAAAGTCAATATTCAGCATAAATGGGTTAATCACATACATGTACACTGTAGGTGAGATTGTGGAGTTGAGTGGATGCACTTTATACCCCAGCTGTCCAGTGCAGTCACTTCTGGTGACAATGGGGAGGGGTGGAAATAAAGGGCATTCATGTTACTGAGCACTTACTATGTGCCCATCAACAATCTAAGCAGTATTATTAATTTTCAGAATAAGGGAAAAATCAAAAGGGTTGAGTAGCTGAGAAGAGTCGCATAACTAAAGCAGCTAGGAAGAGAACATGGAGTCCATTGACCTCCAAATCCCAGAGCCTTCTCTGTCAAATGCCTTCCCACAGCTTTGCATAAAAGAGAAGGACACTGTATTTTGCTTGATTTAAACATACAGTTGGTGGTTCCTTCACAGTGCCTAGCACCTATGGGAATTTAAATGAAAAAAAAAAGCCTTCTATAAGTTAAAAATAAAAAGGTCACTGAAAGAAAAGACTAAATAAATGGGCCTGGGTCAAAACTACGCCTTGTCACTCCCCTCCTAATGGCTCTTTGGAAGAAGCTAAGGATTGAATTATGGAAGAGAACAGACAGAGAGTTTCCTTGTGACACAGGAAACAAATAAAAATGAAGAATGAATTGTCCTCTCTCCTAGTTTGCACACAAATGTATCTATATTTTACTCATAACTGGCCTCAAGAAAAATTGTGCTAGGAAAATAACATGGTTTATTTTACCAGGACTTTCCCTCCATTCTCAGAGGGCAAATGCTTCTTTATTCATGGCATAGTTTTCTTTCTTTCTTTTTTACTTTT
>NDGM011178733.1:0-51685 GCA_002564305.1 Octomys mimax | reverse complement strand
TCTCTCTCTCTCTCTCTCTCCCCCCACCTCCCCTCCTGTGATTGTACCCAGGACCTTGGCACTGACCTATATCCCCAGACTTTTTATTAAATTTATTTTTGTTTTGTTTTGAGACAAGATCTTTCCAAGCCTCTAAATTATCCAGCCTGGGCTCAAACTCTTAAGATCCTCCTGCCTTTGTCACCCTGAGTACAGAGATTACAGGTGTGCACCACACTTGGCTACCCTCTTTATAATGTTTATTTTATTTTTTGTGGTACTAGAAATCAAATTTGGGACCTTGTGCTTCCAGGCAGGTACTCATGCCACTGAGCTATCTCTCAATCCTCTTCTTATAAAGACCCCAGATCCTGAACTTAAGGTACTCCTCAAATACAAAATGATTTCATGTTAGAAATCCTAACTACTTACATTTGTGAAGAATCTTTCCAAATAAGATAACTTCCTGAGCTTTTGGGTTGGCATGGAGGGACTTTATTCAACCTAGAATCCTTATAAAATAGATTTAGAAGCAGCTAGAAAGGTAAAATTACTGTTTCCAGTTGTACAAGTGGAATCCATTAAGAAGTGTATCTAACAGACTGGCCAAGACACAATACACCATGGTATGCAAATATATATATATATATATATATATATATATATATATCTTGTTTTTTTTTATTCTAAAAAGAAACATGAGCACAATCTTACCCACCCCTTATTGTGTTTATTTGTTTTAATTTATGCATTTCATACAGGGTCTCACTATGCAGCTCGTACTCAGTAGGTTCCTACTGTCTGAGCCTCCCCAGTGCTGGGATTACAGGTGTACATCAGCACGCCCGGACTCCACGGCCGGCTTAATGTGCCCGAGGCCAGGGCCAGTGCAGCACGTGATGCCCGGATCGAACCCTGGTCCCTGCGCTAGCCAAAGCAGATGCTTAGTCCCCTGAGGTATCTCGCCGGCCCTCCTTATTCTATTAGTGAATGAGAAAGCGCTTGTCCATGAAGAGTCGCATAATCACCAGGTTCAGCCTCTAGTGCTGTTTGCACCTGGAGCCCAGGGTCTCCTGTAGGGCAGGAACCAGCCCTCACTGGGGCCACAGTCAGCTCTCAGGCCCCTGGCTCTGGGTCTTACCCTGCCCTCCTCAGGTCATCCTTTTTCATTTTGTTTCTTTGCTCTTTTCAGGCTGCTCTGATAATCCAGCCAAGTCAGACCAAATGGCCCATTTCATAAGATCAAAGCCATCTTTTTTCTCAATCCAATTTCATCACACCTGGTTTCATTGCTTTTTGTAACTGATAAGTGGTCCCTCAAAAAAGGAAAGATAATGTTAATCTTAGCAATTTATCCTATCATCCCAACATGTCTCCTTTGTGGAATCCCGTGTAATTAAACAGGGAAGCGAAGGGCTTGGTGTGAAGCACAAATCCGATGCATCCCGGCCACTGGCTACATCACTTAGCTCTGAAATGTGAAGCTATGAAATCCAAACAGGTTTTCAATTTCCCTTAATGTCAAAAATGACCATAAAATCAAGAAGTGAGAGAAAAAAAGTTAGACTCTGGAAACAGCATCTTCCCGGAAACTACATTACATGTGAATTATTCCCAGGGTGATTTCTCAATGGGATTGCCACATTCCAGCCTGAACCACACACTAGGTAAGGCTTTACTGCAATGAACATTTATTAAAAGAATTCCTTCTCAGTGGCCCCAGTCAAGCCCTGATCGTGCTGAGATGAACACACTTGTGTTGGTCTCTCTGCTGAGCATTCCTGGGCCCCGGCCACTGGCATTCAGATTCCTTATGTTCTGTTTCCCTGGAAGGCAGTGGATCTCTTGGGCCACCTCACTGAGGACACCTAGTTCTGTGGGATCAGAGTCCCCAAGAGCTATCTTTCCGAAGAAACACTACACAGGAAAGCAAATGCCAAGGGAAGCCTGGGTGGATACAGAGTTGAGGGCAGGGCGAATGACCTCGGGTTGGGGAGGCAGATCCCATGCCACCCACCCCACCCTGAGGTGTCTGTCTAGAGCCTTTGGGGCCCTGGGAATGAGAGGGGCAGTGAGGAGTCCTGCAGATAAAGCCCTCAGGATTCTCCAGGCTGGAGGACTAGGGTGGTGTCAACTTGAGAAAGGGAGGCTCAGCTAAGCTGGCTTAGCCTTCCCTCCCAGACAATTAGCCTCCTGATGTGGAATGTCATGGGACTTTGCATGAGCTCAGGACCTTTGACTAAATCCTTGGGTCTCTAGCACATAGACCAGCCCTCTGCATGCTTCCATGGCTGACTGTGGGTGACCACTGTAAGCCAATCTGATAAATTCTTACACTTGTGTTTATCTTGTGTTATGTCTGTTTCTCTAGTAAATACCGATTAGATCTCTAGTAAAGAACTGACTAGAGATCTGCATGCTGGAGCAAAAAGAACAGGGAGGACAAGAAGAGTATCTTGGGGGACAAGTGATCCACCCACTTGGGGCACAGCTGAGGCCAGCAGGAGCAGCAAGGCCAGGGGAATCAGCATTGCAGGAAGGAGAGGGGGACAGAGGATGGGGACATTTGCTGCTGCTTCCAAGGCCTGCTAGTTCCCAGACAACGCAGGAAGGACAGACTCTGCTGTAAGACACACAGCCTTGGTAAGAAGCCACAGCCACAGAGGGAAAGGCAGGTGCTGAGGGGGAGGGCCGCAGGGGAAGGCAGAGTCCTGGGCATTTCATCTATTTAAGGAGCACCTTTGGAAGGCAACTGTCAATCAGGCATTCTGTGGACCTAAGATGCAGAGCCATGCAGGCAGGGCTCAATGGGCAGGTGCACAGAGGAGGGATGGAAGCAGCCATAACTCAATCAAGTGAAAGATGGGAACAAGAGTATCGAAAGATGAGCACACCCTCTTCAAGGAGCCCAGAAGGGGAGCTGAGCTCAGCACGATGGAAGGGCCACCAGGGCTCTCCTTGGACTGGATGGCTTATCAAGGTTGGAGGCCCATGTCCTTCATTAAGAGGAGGAGGTCAGTGGGGAAGGTTGAGTCCTTGTAGGGAAGATCAAGAGGACCCTAGGATTGAGAGGGGTGGGCAGGGTAGGCAGGTGACCTTCAAAACCTTCCATTTCTAACTGCAACACAGGTCTTCAGGCTGACATCCAGTGGCTGGCCACTGTTTCCAGTGCCCCTACTTAGATCTACTCCAAGAATCATCCCTAAAGTGTTCTCCAAAGGAACCTGAATGAGTGGAGACACAGGGCAATACAGGTGCTTTTCCAACCAACTTAATTCAACAGGAGTATTGTCTTCAAGCTCAGCCCTCCAGGAGAGGAATCTCTTGGCCAAGGCCATGCATCTTCGTTGCTGTGCAGGAGGCAAGCCCTGTGGATTTGGGGGCAACACCAGCAGGGTGGAGTTCAAGGACACTGTTGGTTACCAATGTGTCCAACATGAAGACAGAGGTTCCTGAGGTCAGAGTTTTGGCTTCTCCCTGAGGCTCTCTCCTGTATCACAACCTGCTATCCCCTTGCTACTTCTTGAGTCCAACTGGCGGACAAAACACAGCTGCATCATACTAAGAACTATTTATGAAGCCAAAATATAAAATGAAAAAAAAATGTTTTTCCTTAGCCTCAAGGGCCACAAAGACTGAGAAAGTGCCCCTTCATCATTAGGGTCATGTGGCCCATGCCTGTTCCAACTATCTCATAGACCTTCAACCAGCCAACTTTCAAATCCAGGAAATTTAGACCCCACCTTCAGAAGGTAGCTATCCATGGAAGGAAGATAGATGGTTGAGCATCTGCTGAGGCTACATTTGTGTTCAGAACAGAAACTTCACAGGCCCAGACAGTTGAGAGACCCAGGGCTTGGGAGGGAGGTGGAGCTGGGAGATTGCTAAGGGTCACTGAATCCTGTTGCTGTACTTGGCCACTAGCATTAAGCTACCTGGATACTTATAGTCAGACTATGCAAGGGAAACAATTTAATATAGGACACATAACTTATGGGATTACTTTACTGTAGTCACTTGAAGAGTCAAACTCAAAAGAGTGCAGAAAATCTGTTCACAAACAAAAACCTGAAGAATCCAGCTCAGGGACTAGATCCCATGCCAGTGTCCATCCTGAGTCGATCTAAAGGCCTAAAGCTCATGACAATGTTTCATGTGTCTGTTTTACCAGTCTGTGCTGGGAAGTGCCAAAGGACAGCAGTAGACACTAAAACGTCTGTGCCACTGGGATGAGGGATCTGTGCCAGCAGGCTGAAGGATCTTCCCTGTAGGCAGGAAGCAATGCTCAAAGTGATGAGCAGAGCTCCCCTAAAAAAAATTACAACAGTGAGGTCCTGCACTCCTCCATGGGAGAACTGCTGGGTTCATATCAGGAAGACCAGCGTCACAAGCTTCTCCAGGAAAATCCACAGCCCACCTCCTCCTCTCCGGTTCCCCTTTTCACGCTGCTGGCAGCAATACTCCTACGGGCCTTTCACACCCAGTGCCATGCTCATTCGGTGCAGCTGGTGTTGTCACCAGTTGTGCACCAGTTCCAATGCACAACAATATGGCTACAGAGACCAGCTGATTACACATATGCTAGCCTCACTTAGCTTTCAAGTTACCCTGAGGATCACCCTGAAGACCAGGAGAGGATATGACCAAGCATATTGAGTATGACCTTAATCAGTCACTTCTGACCCCCTCTGATGATTAATTCAATGTCCATCCTTTACAAGCCATCAATCCTGGATCTGACATCCTCCTCTCCTAGAGGTGCCCAAGTATATTGGTTTAAAAAAGCTCACTCTCCTTCCAACCACGATGGTGTTGTCATCTGTCATCACTGGGTATATGACACAGTGCCACTGTGACACTCCACAGGTTGGCCTTCCTCAGCTTGGCTATGACAAGCACACTGGGCTCCATGGGGACTTGATGCAGCCAGGTTTGAATGACACCGTGCGGGGCCCAGCACCTGACATAGCTTCCAGAGCCACACAGCTCCTCCATATCTTCAGGGGTCTCTTCTCATCTGTGATATAGTTGGAGCCTAATTATGGAGCAGCTAGTATCCTAATGTCTGCCTGACTTTTCGATAGAGGAAAGGAAGCCATAGCTTTTCTTATGAAGAAACATGTTTTCTTAGTTTGGCTTTAACAAATAACTGAACCTCTGGAAAATCACTAACCACTGAAATAGAAATGTGAGCTAAGCTTACTAAAGATTTCTGGTTAATATTAAGAAGAAAGTGGATACTTGCATAGGGTAATTATGATTTAAAGTAAGAATTTTATTTTAAAAGAATTAGAGAACCACTATTGGAAACTTTAATGAACAGATATCTTTATATGCACATGACATGACTACTGAAATAATTCTGCTATTATAATTGTAAATGTTCCAGATAAATGTAGTTATAAATATAAAATATGCAGCCTTGGCCATTTGTGAAACCTGACAGCCTTTTTGGAATAATCTTTCTAATTCTCATTCTACACGATCCAGTGGCTAAATGCCATTATCTGTCTCCCCACCCCCAGGGACAAACACCACATCATAGCTGGGCAATAATTCTATTTTATAATTACTTAAGTAATCATTAAAAATAAGTTATGAAATAAACCATTTTGTAATTATAAAAATACATTTAATTATTTAAATAATTTTCAGCTTATACAAGTCTTTATGTTTTTAGTATTAATCTTCCCATATAAATGCCTCCAAAACATTATTGGTACATAGATCAGAATTTTAATGGCGTCACTCCCCAAATAGCAAGTTTATAAGTCTGTTTTATACCTAGAAACGCAGCACCGTTCATTAGGCAGCGTTGTGATGCTGTAGTCATTTCGCCAGGCTGGCCTTCAGGTCAACAGAAGTGAAGGGAGCCTTAAAAATCTAGAGGAAACTTCTCTTGATTAAGAAAAAGGCTCCTTTTTCCTACATAAAGAATGTCAATGAGGTAATCTTGAGGAAAAGAGAAGGCCTGACATGGCATTCATGACAGCACTACAGATTTGCAAACATTTCTCTTTCACTGTTACCCTAAATGGCAGAAGGACAAGGGGAGCTGCCCTCGTGCTCCTCTTGCAGACAGAGAGACTGACGGAGGAGGAGGGCTAATCCTTTCCCCGGGGCTGCACAAATTTGCAGGTAGTGTGAGCTCTGAGGCCACTCAGGGGCTCCCAGTCTCTCTTCCCACACCCCATTCATCACGCAGCTCTCCTCACTTCCACCCCACTAGCACCAGAGCCAGCCCCGGCCGTGCCTTATCTCCAGAACAGCTGCAGCAGGAAACATCTAGGTGACCGTGCAAGGTCATCAAGGTGGATAAGGTTAGGAGAGTGTCATGCGGGGGAAAGTGCCCAGCCGTACTCACACTCTGCACAGCTCTGCCAAGCTATTTAGTCACCCAAACTGCACAGTTGTGTATGTGCAAGAGTCCACTGTTGCCTGTTGGCAGTACAGGGTCAAGGGACAGGTCGTGACATCACTACCAAGCCTATCCGTGTGGACCCAGACTCCTCTGCCTCCCTTCTGCCTCCCCCTTTGCCCTCCTCTAAATTATTATTCCTTCTTCTTGCTTAGCTAACTACACCATCAGGCCCAGGTTACACACATATTTTGCTTATTAGTAATAAATTATATGTGCAGTCAATAACTCATTTTCCAAAAGTTAATTTGGGAGTGACAACATGGTCTCTCATGTAAAATCAAGTAGGCATTGCAAACCGCTGAACAACCAAGTCATTACTTCACGTTGTTACTATTTTCTCATTTGTCTTCAGTAAAGATTTACAATTTCTATGAGGCACTGCCATGCACTTTAATGCGTTAATCAAAATAAAGTGTCTAAAGACATTGTTCAGACTCCCCTTCTACCTCACACCCACTTGAGAATAGTTGGAATGTCCATTTCTGAGCATCATCTGGGGGAGATCCACTGGGTGTCCTCTGACAGGGGCACATAGTCAGGACAGCATGACCTTGTCCTTCCTGCCAGGGACAGGACAGCCCTCTACATACAAGAGAAAACAGAGGCCAGCTCCACGTTGGGCCCCCAGGACTCAAGCAGATGGAGTTAGAATTAGGTTAACTGTCTCACACCGGGCCAATGTGTGGTGAATGCTTTTAGCCCTACCCGGCCATCTCACCGCAGGTTGTGCAGGGGCTTCTCACTATCACCCCTTTCTAGTGTTCGGGCCCAGATGGTGGCTGGAGCTTGATTTGCCAGAACCTCTACTTGATGGCCCCATGACAAGCAACGCCCTAAGGTGTACTGACAGTTTCATTCACATCCTGTGATGAATCCAGGGATGAGAAACTCTCCACTAGAGAGCTGAAGTTCTAGTCAAGAGGGGAATCAGGCAAGAGAGGTAGGGGCAGGAGGTTCTGCTCCTGCAAACCACCAGTACTGGCATTGCTGGGACTTCAGAGCTGCACAGAGGGCTGGGGAATGGGCCCGACCCCACCCAGGAGCACGAGAGAGCAGTAGCAACCTGCAGCAATCAACTAATCCTGTTCTTTCTGAAGTCAGCCGGAATGTCAGTGTTCTGTGCACATACAGATACTCACAATGACTGCATCCATTGTGTACTACAAACATGTACCAGAAAAGTATACAGCTAGGAGTACCCATTGCTTTGACAGAAATGGAATAAACAAAAAGTGCAAAATGTCCAAAAGATTAAATCAGCTGGAATGCCCACAGCACCAGTGCCTACATAAAATCTTCTCTCTGCTGCTGCTGAACATCCTTTAGTTTTCTTATTCCATTCCCTGATTGTGAAACAATGACAAATGATAAGACAAGTGGTTGATAGATTGCCTCAACTTGAGAAGTTAAAAGCATAACTAAGTTGGCTCAGCAATTCCACACCCTAGGTTATGGAGGCCCTGCCTTAGGGTGACTCATCACTTAAAGGATATAAAAGAGAATTGGAAAAGGATGAATAGTTCCATTTTCTCAGAGGAGCTCCAGTGTTCGCAGTCAGCTTGGACATCACCTGGCTTCTGGTGCAGACTCTTGCCTCTGCCTTGGATCCTTCAGCCTTCTGGTGTAGACTCATCAGCCTTCCATCACTGACCCATCAGCCTCCTATAGGGACTTGCATGGAACACTGCAGTGAGCTCTAGACCTTGGACTGAATCCTTCAGTCTCCAGTGTATAGATGCCCTCTGTGTGCTTCTTCATCTGACTCTGTGGCTGACCACTGGAAGCCAATCTTGTAACTTCTCATACATGTGTACATCATGTGTTATATCTGTTCCTCTAGTAAAACCCTGATGGATATATAAGCTTTTGTGCAGACATTTTCACCAATATAAGCTTGGACATGTTCTCTCTGTGTGGGAACAAAAAAAAAAAACAGGACTCCAGCAAGAAAAGACACTCTAGCTGTGTGGCTTCAAGACATGTGCATAACCTCAGCTGCCCTTTCCAGAGAGGGAATCTTGAAACACTTCATAGGACCTTCACCACAGTATTTCAGGGAGAGTGAGCTGAATCCTGTATCCATAGTTTTGCTTTTCCTGTTTTCAGTTACTCATGGTCAACCTTGCTCCAAAAATATTAAATGGAAAATTTCAGAAATAACCAGCTCGTGAGTGTCTAATTACATGCCGTTCTGGGAAGCATGATGAAATCTTAAACTTCCCTAGATGTTACATGAGTCAGCTCTTTGTGCTGCACATGTGCACTACTCATTCATTAGTTACTTGGGTACCATCTTTGTTTTGTATGTTGATCATCAAAGTATCACAGCATTTGTGGTCCAAGGACTCTTGTTTTCCTTAACAATGGTTGCAAAGGTCAAAGTGCAAAGGTCAAAGTGCAAAGGTCAAAGTGCAAAAGTCAATGATATTGGCAGTTGGATGAGTCAAAGAGAGGCAAGAAAGTGCTTCCTTTAAATAAAAAGGTTAAAGCTCTCAAGAAAAAACTGTCGTATGCTGGCTTGCCAACATCAATGATAAGAACAAATCTTAGATCCATGAAAATCTGAAGAAGCAAAAATAAATTCACGCTCGATTTACTATTGCATCTCAAATTGCGAAAGTTATATCCACAGTATATAAGTGCTCATTTCAGATGGAGAAGGCATAACATTTGTGAGTTGAAAATATGAACAGAAAATATATTATGAGTGACACTGATACACTGCAGCAGAGACACTGAACCTTTGCAAAGACATCAAGGAAGGACTGTCCAAAGATCAGGGTGCCTGAGGCTACATCACGAAGCCTGAGTCAAGCACCACACTTCATTGCATCACAAGGGGAATGCATCATCTTACATCACTGCATCATCTTCCATCATCTTACCTTTTTCACAAGAAGAACAAGGATGAGTGTAATCCAATAAGGCAGGAGGAGAGAATAAGTTCACACAGCTTATGTTATAGCATATTACTAAAATTATTCTATTTTATTGTGAGGCATTGTTAATCTCTTACCAGTCTTCTGTTATCAATTGAACATTATGTAGAGAAAAACCTCAATGTGTGTAGAATTTAGAACTGAGGCTTCCAAAGATCTTGAAGCATGTCCTCTGTGGATGAAAGATGTCATGGTCCATTTCGTCTTGGTACACATAGTACTCAATGGGTTGTGCTTTGTTCAAAAGGAAGTTTGTTTAGCTCAACATTCTGGAAGCTTAAGAAGCATGGCATCATCACCTGCATGGCTTTTGGGCCTCACTGCAGATGGCCTCACAGTGATTTGAACAAATTGAGGAGTGGCAAGTATGCCTGGAGAAGGAGGATTCAGCTGAGATGTCAGGCTCCCCTAGGACCAAATGTTCTCATGGGAATGAACCTGATCCAAACACAGCTACAAGGGTTGCCTCCACGTAACACTGCAGTGACCTAGTTACCTCACCTCAGCTCTATCTCTCTCAGGTCCCCGCAGCTGATATGCCAGGAACCAGCTTCCAGTATACAACTATGCCCAAACCATAGCAGGAGGGGATGACTGTGCTTAAAATCTTGCCTAACCCATGAAACAAGTTAGTGGTTGCTCTTCTCATTACTAGTCTCCAATAGAAGTATTCAAAAGATAATAAATACATGGGAAACCTAGAGAATTTTGAGTGGTGAGAAATTTAGAACCATGAGTTGGTGTAGAGAATCATTCTATTTCCAGACTGAAAACTTATGGCTACCACCCTGGTAAAATCTCTCACCTGATCTTAATGCTCAATTTCAGCCTTAGTCTAATAAAACCAAAAGATACAAAGCACTAAGATTTTGTGACTCGGGTATATGGTATAACTCCCTTATTCTAATCTCTGAGATACATGGAAAAAATATTTCATGCCCTAGATGCTCAACTCCTTTTCATGTCCATTATCCTTGGGCTAAATGCGTGTATCTCAAATGTGTGATGAAAAAAAATTCATTCATTCATCCCACAAGCACTTAGAAAATGTCATTCACCTAGTCCTCAAGCATGATAAGAAATTTCCCTCACCTACACTTGGAATCTTTTGGTAAGATCAAAATGATTTGGGCTTTACCTATGCTGTCCATAACTGTATTTTGCAAAGTGATATGGCAAATATAAAAGGCGAGGTTGATTTGACAAGTATAGCTCATGCTTTGAAGCATTTCAGTATACCCCTGAAATTGCCCACTCTGCTTTGTACATCCACAAGTCTGTTGATCAACATTCTTAATTACACCTAAGACTATCTAATTAGGCTTATTTGTGGATGCCTAATAAAACAACTAATTCACTTGTGAATGTGAGTTAGCAGCCACAGTGCAAATAAAAGCCTTTGTTTACAGGAGATGAAAACATTAAGGACCTCTGCAGTTGAGATAGTTTGAAAAAGACTGCTGGTGTAGACCCCACAGAATGCATAGTGGCAGTGCAAGGAAAGCTCCTGACCTAGAACTACATCCTGAAGTGTTTCCCACAGAAGCTTCCAGACACGTACTCCTCTCACCAGCCACTCCCTGATGTTCAGATGCACTAATCACTCATTAGCACAAAATGCCCTTCTTACTGGGTGGGGCAGGCTCTCCCTAACAAAATCTCCCTCAGGAGCTGTCTCAACAGTGGTGGATGTTGGTAACATTGAGTAGAGGTTGGCCAGCCCACCAAACTCAGAAGGTCCCTCCTGCCAAGGGCTGGTGACCAGAGGAAAGCAGACTTCACTAGGAGGATGCCCGACATGGAGGCAAGGCAGACGCTCAGAAGTTGTAGGATTCACATCTGCACCCTAGCTGCCTGTGATCTTGGGAGGGCTTGCCACCCATGCCACAATGCCTAGACATCTCTACAGAAATGCAAACAGAAAGAAGATATAATGGGAACCATACTTCGTGCTACTAAATCATTCTTCATTAGGACCAGATATTTTTAAATTCCCATAAGTTATATGCACACGTTCTGTTCTTCAGATCCTTTGTAAAATATTAGTGGCACTCAGATGGGCACTCAGGGTTCAAAAGCCCCACAGACTCCGTTCAGTGACTGAGCTTGCTTGGGTCACTTTGGATTGGCTGTGCTCAGAGTTCCCATCCAGACTCAAGACAGCTAATAGCTGCCTCCAGGACAGTGGTGAAAGTGCAAGGAGTTCACTTCTGAGACCAACCCATGTCGGCATTATGAGGCCAAGTACTTCCTTGTCCCCTACTCTCCAGTGTGTCTGCCCAAGGGATACCTTAATGAGCAAACACTAGACACAGGAATGTGTGACATGGTCCACCACAGGACCGTGTGCAGAGTTCTGCTCTGGTAACTGCAGATAAGTAGGAAGGAAACAGGATCCTGTCCTACAGAGAACATACTTGGCAGGAAGAGTTCTGGTTTCACAGGGCCTGAGAAAGCACTCTCAAATATCAGTCTACCTTACTGGTACAGAGAGGACACCATAGGTGCTGAGACAGCCAATCAATTACCCTGGCAGAGGCCTCTTCCTTATCTGAGGATGAGGGTAGGTTTTTTAGGTTAAGCAAAATAAAACCAACACAGTGACTGCTAACTACAGAACTTGGCACTGGCTTCTAAAACTATAACTCCTGCAAAAAACTTAGGCTTCCTGAAGTCCTCTGCAGGTGGCCTAGAGATCCTGACGAGGGACTGGTGGGGGCTGGAGCTTCTCTAACGAGCCTCACAGTGGGCGCTGTTACCATTCCCACTCCCAGATGCGAAGCTGAAGCTCAGCGTTGGTTTGACCATTCTGGCTTCTCAGATATGCCCTGCCCTACCTCCCGGGGCTGGTGCACACCCTGCCATCTGCCCAGGGCACAGGCAGGGGTGGCCCTTGAGCCACACGTGCTAAAAGGCTAGTCATCACCCTGCTTCGCAGGACCCTGTTGGAACTGGTGTCTTCTTAACAACTCCCACGCACTCTTAGACTGCTTCAGTCTCCTGTGCAATTTTTCCCATCCTAAAGTCAGAACACACTTCATAGGAAGCTAGAGGGCTTGCATGTACTCTTTAATGAAAGGCTCACTGTCATTGTTCAAGTCTTCTATCTTCTCTAAATAACATATATCTAGATGGAAAAGTCACCACCTTGTTTAATTAAGTCTCTCCCACACTTACACTCAAGAAATACAGAATACTGTTGATAGGGACAACTTCAGCTCAGCTCTGAGTAGGGTCTTCCATAGTTTCAAGATCTGAAGAGAGAGTGGGCAGTGAGGAAGGAGGGCCAAATCCATACAGAGTGAGCCGGTGCCCAAGAAGTCACCTCCAGGGATGGCCAGCTGTGCCAGGCAATGCTCTAGGGTCAGATCCGCTGACTACATACCAAGAAGAAAGACAGCTGATATAGAGACCCGGAAGAATACACTGACACTAATCAATGTTTATTTGTGTAATGAATGCATCTAACATTTGTGCTGGGACAAGGTCTCCTTTGGGGCCTTTATAGAGACACATCACTGAGTTTCTAGCACAGCCCCATCAGGACTACCCCACTTGGACTACCCTCAGATGGAAAACCTGAGTCTCAGTGTTGACAGGGACAGCTTTCCCCAGGTCACAGGGAAAGAAAGTGGCAGGGACAGCCCAGGACCTGCTCTGACCTTTCCTATGTGTGAAACACTCAAGCTTTGGTATTTCCCATTCGCTGCTACTTCATTTAAAGGCATTCCCAATTGTTCCCACCACCAATTTCCTACCATCTGAATGCCTCTGAACTGTACCTATTCAAGCCTCTTTCCGCCCTGCCCACCACACTGAATGCATCACTCCTAAGGGAGCCAGAGGTATAGTTAATCAAAGAAGAGCATCGTTTAAGTCAAAGGAATTTTAAATTGGAAACTCTCCCCTAGATAAACACATCAACTGTGGAGAGAAAATTACCTTAAAATGTATTTTTAAACATAAATGGAAATGTTTGATTAAAATTGAATAAACATTGCTGGGGAAGGCTTAATTCTCTGAGGAGACTCCCTGATCACTGGTGACGTGAAGGGACCTCTCAGTGGAAATAATACAGCCCACAGCATGCTGTCAGGCCCAGGAAGAGCGCATCCCAAGCTACTAAGAGCCACCTGCCAGGAGGAGTGCCATGCAGGTGACATGGGTTCTTGGTGCGTAGTCTAGCTCCTGGGAAGACGCTCAGCTACCACCAGAGAGTGAAGCTAAGCAGAAAAGGTGTCTCAGACTTTAGAGACAATTGCTAAGGAAGGGAAAGAAAATTCCCCTGGGCCAAAGGTTTACTCTGATCCTTAACAGATCAGAAACCAAAAACATCGACCCAGAGAAAAAGACAAATCTCAGGACTAAGAGCCTGCTTTGACAAGCTCTGGGACCAGGGTTCAATTCCCAGTCTTGCATGCCCCACTGGCCCTGCCCCTGGAGCATACTGAGCCAGCGACTGAGTCCAGGCATGGTGGCACACACCTGCAGTCCCAGTGCTGTGGAGGCTGAAAACTGGAAGCTGAGTAGTGCGACCCTGTACCAAATACATGAAATGAAAAAATAAATAAAAGAAAGAAAGAAAAAGACAAATCTCTGTTGCAGGGAAATATGAAAGTGTTTTCCATGAAAAAATTAAATGAGCAAGACAAGTAGTGATGTAACCTGAATGCCCAGTGCAGCATGTTTGCTGCCCATGTTGAAGTTTAAGTCGGAAGCCACACTGCACCACCAGGAGCCTGCATAGCCTCCAAAAGACAAAGCAGCCTGGCCTCAGCTCTCAGGGAAGGAACGTAAGCAAGCAGAGCGCTGTCCCCACACTGTCCTGGAAGTTCCACAGAGGGCCATATCCAGGCCAGCAGCAGCAGCAGCAGCAGCAGCAGCAAGGCGACTCTTGCTCACACCACCCTTTAGCATGGACAACCAGGAAAACAGATCCAGCAGTACCAACAAGGCCCGAGGAAACACAACAGACAGAGGGGCTCAAGTGTGTGAGCTGTGGGAATGGGGCTCCCCCAGGATGGATCCCTGGTGACCAGTGAGGCCTACGTCAGAACACAGCCTTATGGACCTCTGCTGACTGTGGGGTCCCACACAAACTCTGTGTTCAGCTTCGACCCGCAGCCTGAGCTAGACAGCCTGTTCCTATTTCAGCTGCCAAGGTGAAGGAACCCCCAGAAAGCCTGATCTTGCCTATCAGACTTGGCCAGTGAGCTGGGATCTGCATTCAACCATCCAGCAAGGAAGGCTTCGGCCCACCGGAAGCCTCATGCACAAGGGAGGCCTGCAGTGGGAACCTGGTGGGAATTTTCACTATAGAAGCCACCCCTCCCTTTCCTGGAGTCTCCCCCAGTTTGCAGCCTGTTTTCTTTGAGGAAATAAAATGTCCCTTGTTTTTCTTCTTGAATTCTATCCTAGTGAAATTTGGTTGACAGAAGACAGTAGAGGGGCGTAGCGCCTGCAGCAAGGTGGGGCTCGTGGGCCCTCAGAAGGTGGTTAACCTGCAGCTTAGCACCATCTGCTGTCACAGATCTCTGCCTGCTCCTTTCACTACAGTGAGGCCTACTGTCTGGATGATACTTTGTCTCTGCCAAGTGTTGAGAATTTGGGAAGGAAAGTAAATGCAGACCTGCTTGGGAAACTATCGACGGTTTGATCATTTTATTCCCATGGATCATGAAGCACATGGAGTCTCTTCAGAGCTAGAGGCAGAAAAAGAACTTACGGTTTTCTCATTTGGTGAAAACCTCCTCTTTAGTTGGGCTTCTGTCAGGGATGGAACAGGAAACAGAGGTACAAAAACAGCTCAATGTGAAATTACTGCCGAATTACCCAGTAGAGTTGGATTTAACCTACACCTTCATTCTAGTCACATAGATATCGATAGCACTTATAAAAATTGAGATTTGCACCTGCCACAGGGCAGGCCTGGGAGGAAGGGGTGGGGCAGGCATCTGGAGCTTTCCCACTGGCTGGAGAGGGGAGGCCATGGCAGTCCACTCAGCTGACAGTCTGCTCCAGGTTGGGCAGGGCTCTGGCCCTGGTGGAGACACAGTGGGTACCGGTCCTCACGGCAGCTGGTGGGGAGGCCATTCTGACTGCTCTTGTCTTACACAAGAGGGACTGCTCTTCAGCAGGTGACATCAGGAGTGAGCAGAAGCAAAAGACCCCTGGGAGCTACACAGGTCGAGCCAAAAGACACTGCACAACTGGGACAGTTCCCAGATGTCATGCTGCCCCTGACTGGTCCATAGCGCATCTCACTTTGGACACAGAGGCAAAGGCCCTGTAGCTCTGATGCATCCCAGTCCCATTCACACCTAACAAAATGACCAAATAAATAAGTCTGCTGTTGAAAATTAGTCATGCATTATAAGTGCTGAAAGTATACAGAGTGTGGTCATAAAAGCCCATATATGACTTGAGTGAGTTTCTCAAAGACTGAGATACTTGAAGTTAGCAATTCACAGCCATCCTGCAAGGACAGGGTGAGGTAACAGGGAGTCCTCACACTCAGGTGAAGTGTTTATGCTCCACAGGTGACTCCCCATGTCTCCATGGTGTTGGAGCATAGTGTGTGTTGCGGGGAGAGGGTGTCACGCAGTCTCGTTGCCAAGATGGACTAAGAGAGACTTTTAGCAGCATCCATTAGAAATGCCCCCCTATGTTAAGAAAGCTTTTAAGGAGAATTTTAATGTCCACTTTTCTCACTTGGAAAATTTGGCTTCAGAAGTGGCACTGAGTTAGGCTTTTAATGCCAGTGTGAAGTTTGGAGGGGGTGTGTGTGCATTTGTGTGTGTGTGTGTGTGTGCGCGCATGTGTGCACACACATGCAAGTATATGTGAATATGCTCCTACCTGTGTGCTGGGCCAGAAATACATCAGTACCACTTTGCTCCTGAAATAACAGCAGTGCTGCTGCTGGCTTCCTTGCCCAGTGGCTGGTGTGCTCTGGGTGCTTTCTAAATGCCGTCTCTGATCTCACAGTACGCCTGAAGCAGGGACATTGCCCTCCACTTCAGAGATGAAAATGAAGTTCAGAGAGGCTACATAGCTATAGGAAAGATGAACATGTAGCAAGGGATAGCATTAAAATTAGAAGTAAGACTGCAGGCTTCCAGACTCTGAAGTGTGCTCTGTCCGTCCCTGGAGAGGACCAGGCAGCTGCCTGGCCAAAACAAGGAAGGACACGCACTCCCACCCAGCTCGCAATGCCTGGTTTTCATTTTCGTGGGAAAACCAGATTTACAGGGACCACTGCAAAGCTGTTTTTCCCCAGTGCTTGTGGTACTGGGAAGTCAAAGGAAGCCACACAAAGGACTCTGGCTGCAGATGGGGTCAGAGTCAGTTCCTAGCTACAGTGACAGGCAAGAGTTTCAGGAAGTGACTGAAGAGATGTCTCCCTCCAGGTGAGCCTTGGTAAAGCTAACAACAGAGAGCCTTGTATCTGTCCTCCCCGTGTCTACATGTAGACAATCTGTCCTGTCCACCATGAAGAGTGAGAGAGCAAAGTCATAAGGACATCATAGTTAGGGGGAGTCAACATCCAGCCCAGTAACCCCCACAAGATCTCCTAATTCAGACAGCCTTTCTACACAAAGCATCAATAAAAAAAGAAGCCAATGCTGAACAGCTACTTTCCTAAAGGTTTACCACCCAGACAAAAGACCCTCTGGCTAAGGATCAGTTGTCATAGGTGTTTTCATTGCAACGGCCCTTCATGGCAGCACCAAGATGGCCTTTCTCCAGCCTTCAACCTCTGTTCCTATGCCTGCAGTGGCTGGAACCATTGCTATTTCCACCAACAGTGCCATTTAACTGCTTCCAGGCTCCCTGGACCTCCCTACACCCAACCCGGGCACGGTGCTCCACTGTGCTTGTTTCTTGGGCTCTTAGTTCATCAGACACCTACCATCCATTCACCCACCCATACTCTGCACAGAACTAGGGCAAGGCTTTCTCCAGCTTCCTCCACTTTCCCTTACCAAGAATGGTCAGGGTTGGGCTAGATCTGACAAAAGAGAGAACACATCTGGCCTGGACCATGGACATTGCTAACCTGCCAGGGGTGGATATTGGTATCAAGCAAAGGGCAATGTTGCTGTTGCTGGAGAGGTCACACATGCTCAGCTGCCCGCCCTGCTAGGTCCACTCACTGGAGCCTTACCAGCCCCACCCTCTGCCTTCCTGTCTCTTTTACCCAGCTGCAGCCCAAGGGCAGGAAGACTCAGAATCTCTGAACCTCCGCACCTGTGCTGTTTTCTCAAAGTGGCTCAGTTTTTGTATCTCTGCACATTTATCGGAAGGAAACTGCAATTGTATCAGAAATATAATTCTAGCCTACCCAGACAACTGAAGCATAAATATGCTTATGATTACATCTCAGAAGTAGATCAGAAGCAGCTAATGGCTCTGGTCCTCTGGCTCATCCACATCTCAGTTTTCAGGTCCCTCAGTAGATGGCAGAGGGGCTGGAGCCAGCACCCACCCATGCAGGTAGAGGAAGAGAGTGGGAAGAATGGCTTAGACCAAAGCCACTGATGCTGTGTAGTGAGCCACTGGGATCGTCTACCTCAGCTTCCCCCACCTTCACACCTTGGACTTTGGGACACAAGTACAGGGCAGGTACAGGGATTCCTTGTGGGCAAGTGCCCTCAGCACTGTGGGATGAGTTAGAGACCAGTGACCACAGTGGAGTGGTGGATGCTGAGGGTGGAGTGAGCAAGAAACAGACCCTTGGGTGCTACAGAAAGCTCTGGACTTGGGAACTTTCCCTAGGGAGTTGGGGAAGATGAACAAGGGTCGGTGAGGAGGCAGTTGAAAGCCTGAGTTCAGTGCGCCAGGACTGGGCAGGGTGTTCAGGGCCAGAGATCTTAGACTGCACAGTGAATGAGCTAATAAGCACAAAGCCCAAAAAGCAGGAGGCTGAGAGGAAGGTAGCTGGACCTCAGAGACAACAGGATGGACCAAGGTCCCTGCCAATGGTTACCTTGTTCACATCCCCCAACACACACACACACACATACAAACACACACACAAACACTGTTTAGATTCTGCTATTCTATGCAGCAGATCTTCGTGTTGCACCCTAGGAAATGTGTCTCCGTCCTGCACTTCAAGCCAACTCTACCTCACACACAGCAGCCTTCCCTCCTACAAGGCATGCTCACCACAAGCCTCCCCAGACCTGTCACAAGATTAATGAGGCAAACCCATGTAAAGACTGCACGTCCTGTAGTAAGTGCCTCACAGATGCCAGAAGCTCTTTCCCTTATTGCTTTGTAGCACTTCCTGGAGTCCTATCCTTTCCTGGCCTTTACCAATTGACTGGCAACTCCAGAGCAGAAAGGCTGTGACGGTGGGGTGTGACGTGTGAGTCAAGGACCAGACAGGGGCCCTTTGAATGACAGCCTTCTCTGCAGACAGGAAAGGCCTGACCGAACAGCTAGGAATCCTAAACATGGTGTGGAGCAGGGGCCCACTCAGGGAGTCATCTCAGATTCATAGCTGTAAGTTTCTGCTCCATCCCTTACTCACGCCCAGGTGACAGGTATGGTGAGAGGTCTGAGTCTCCAAAGGGAAGAACTAAAGACAGTGAGTTAAGACTGATTTTTTTGGATAGATAGATAGCTCAGCAGACTAAGCGCCTGCTTAGACAAGTGCAGGGACCAGGATTCAGTCCCTGACACACCCCACCACACTGGCCCCGCCAACAATGGAGTCTGGGCATGGTGTCACACACCTGTAATCCCAGCACTGGGGAGGCTGAAAACAGAAGGATCACTACGAGTCTGAGCTGCGTAGTGAGACCCTGTATCAAATACACTAAAAAAAAAAAAAAAAAAAAGTGATTTTTCCACTTCTGTTTGAAAGCCCGCAGTCCCTTGTAATTCTCCCGAGTTTGCTTCCCAGTGGATGCACCACATCCTATTGTCATTATCTGACTTTAAAGAAAGCATACATCCAGGATTTACAATACTAGGTGTTTTATAGACACTTTGAGCAGAGTGTATCTAAAATTTTTATCAAAGAAGACATCTCTTTTTTAGAGCAGAACTCCATTTGTAATACCAACTGTACATTTATATGTGTTTAATTTATAAAGAGACCTTGAGAATATATTTTGTGTTAATTTTTAAAATTTAATCATGGCTTTTCTTTTATGCTAAACTGGTCTAGTCACATACACACAGAGCTTTCATTCTAACAAAAATCTACTGTTGTTTTCAGAGAGAAGATACATGCTGCTGAAACTCCAATAAGGGATAATAAGGCCATGAAACAGAACCAAGGGATTTCCTCTCCAATGCTTAGTACAGAAAGCGCCAAGAGGATGTTCCAAGGGCTGAGTGTGGGAAGGCAGGTGGGCCCCTGGGCTGATACCACAGTGCCCTGTGCAACCGGAAGTCCTAAAAAAACAGAGTCTTCTAACTGTGACTCAAGGTTCAACTTGGGCAAAGCTACAAGATGCATCAAGCAGGTGCGAATCCAAAAGACAGTGCTTTTGAAGGTGCCAGACATACAGTTAAAGTGACATTGGTAATGATACTCCGTTAAATGAAGATAAGGCTTCCTCCCCAAAGCCTACACCTCTATACCCAGCCAAACCATCTCACACAAGGGACTCCTCAGGCTTCGATGGGGAGTTACTGAGCCAACCCTAGTCACACTGATGCAGAACTGGATTATTTGTTGCCTTAGTCATTCTCTCATTAGTGAAACAAATATCCAACACTCATAAGGAAATACTTATGAGTAATATCCAACACTTTTAAAGGAAAAGAGTTCACAGTTTATGGAGATTTCAGTCCATAGTTGGCTGTCTCCAATATGAGAGGCGCAGTAAAGGGAAATTGCAGTTGAAAAAAAGCTCCTGGGCATGATAGGTAGCAGCACTCAATGGAGAAGATATATGGGCATATCACCACACCCTGCCTTCAGTGATCCACCTCTTCCCACCAGGCTTCTCCCCCAATGTCTTACCCAAATATGAACTCATCAATGAACTAATCCAGTATTATACAACTACAATCTAACATTGAAAAACCATGACTCAGCACCTCTCAAAAGCATCACCTATGGGTGCATGAGTCTTTGAGGGATATCTAGATATAAGCCAAAATACCTGTTCTGTGGCACTGAAATCCTACAGAAGAGTTGGGATCCTGTAGACCCCTGTTCTGTCAATGTGTCATAAGCAGTGTAGAAGCTGTGGGACATCTATAAATCACTTCACCACTAAGTACTAGAAGAGGCCAGGTAGTAATCATAAGTTAATTTCCATTTTTGCTTATGGTTTACAGAGCTCTGGATCCCTGTTCCTCCAGAAACATGGAAACATACTAATAATCTCACATATTCTTGGGTTGGTCAGTGTTTCTCATCTGTCCACATGGGGAAGGGGGAAACCACTGCCCTCCTCCAGAAAGCAATTGTGTGACACATTGCAACTGTGTGACATATTACACAAATCACTGTGAAACAGCCTTCTGAGTTTCAAGGCAGTATGAGGGCTACTTCACTGCATCCCACAAGCATTGGCCTACAAATACATCTATTCATCCAAAGAATACACCATCTCCAAGTCTAACCCATGCTTACTGGCCCGTGATAGTTTTGGCTGCACAGATGAGTTTGCTTTAAACCATGCTTTGTTTTTCACTTGTAAATGAACTATGGAGTTCTAATGGGCCTGCATCTCAAAAATGTATTGGCAGCTTGGCCGAGGTTCAGCTTCTTCCTCTTTTCAACCAGGGAACACAGAGCTCATGGAGGGCAATCTTGACCCCAGCACACCCAATGAGAAGGTTTGTAACTTCCAGGAGGCTTCCTCAGTACCGTGGACTTCACAGAGGCTCCGTATGTGATGAAAACACTGTGAACATATCTGCCTGGGATAGCAGTGTGTCCCTGAAGTCAATAATGGTCATTAAGGTGGACATGTTTCCTGATGCCTTCCTGGGCCCTATCACATTGTTTCAAGATTGAGAAGGTCCTTTTTCTATTAAGAGTCCTGTCAGGATCATGAGAAATATCCCAAGGTCCCATGTGAGTCACAGGAAGCAGCTGTGCCACACCTATGTGAAGTCAGCATTGGACAACAGCCTTGGTCTGGACAGGATGGCCCTCTAGACTGGACCTTGCTGTAAAATCTCATGCTTGAGGGTGACTTGTGCCCCACTCCTCCCCAGCCCCATGGTATACAAACATGGCCCATGTGTTCTCTGAATCAATCAAGAGGGACAGAAACCCAAAAGGTTGCCACAGCTAAGTGAACAGAGACCAACCCAATTGGGGCACAGCCCCAGAGCAGGAGGATACTCTCCATTCCACAAGTGAATGAGCCTCACTGCTAAACAGAGGACCCTTCAGCTGTCATTGGCCAGTGGCCTTGCACTCCAGTGAGCATTGGGCACCTTTCCTCCCTCAGCAAAATGCCACATGCCCCTGTGTCCTTGCTGCAGCAGAGACAGTTTGGACCCACCCACAGCTGACATGGAGGAAGGCTGCAGTCAGCCCCACCCTGCCGCACTCCCTAAGTTAATCATTGAGGGCTTCCTCCAGCCTATCGACTCAGTTTGCATTTTGTCACAAGAAGGGTAAACTGCATGCTTCTTATGATGTATTTGTTGTTCTTTTAAGTCCATCCTTTCCTGTAGCCACAACTTCTTCCTGTTTGTCAGCTCTTTTTACTTAGAATATAAGCATTTCCTTGTGTCTTTCACCCTGAAAATCTACAGCTACAAAAAATAGAACAAAGAAAAGGCATATACACATGTGTTCGCACATCACCTGCACACATGCTAACACACTGCACACATACCCACCCACCTGCACCCACTGACACACACGCACACTTTGCCTTGAGTGCACTTGGGATCCAGCTGCCACTGCGCTGGCTTCCCATTTTTCACTGAATGGTCCTGGAACTTGGAATCCTTTGTTCTAAGTTTTCATATGTCCTCCTGGACCACTGTCCCTGAAAACCTCTGTTATGAAAATGTCCACTAAATGAGCTGATTTCGCCTTTCCCTGAGACTCTAAGCATCAGGGATCTCATTTAGCTTGTGTTGCCCTCCATGGTGGAGGTCACAGTGCGATGATGGTGGTCCCTGGTGCGCTGCTAAGCTCTGTGACTTTGGTTCTGTTGTTGAACTCTCCATGTTCAGGACAGAAAAGAAATCATCCCTCTCCAGGGCTTCTGTAGGATTAACAGAGCCAAGCCCTGTAGAGCACCCAGCAAAACACCCACCACACCCCTGGTGGCAGCTCTGCCTTTAATGTCCTCCTCTAAATCTTCCCAGTAAAAAATATAGAAGGAAACACTAACAACATGTGGAAATGGAAATACAAACTTCTGGCAAGTCCGTGTCTTGAAAAGAAAAACATATTTTCTACCCTAATTAGCATACCTAAACATTAGGAATTCTGAATAGATTGGTAGAACATATTATTAGCGGAGATTATAACAATAATGATTATTATTATTATAATTATTAGTGGTATACTTCTTTTGTACCAAGTGCTAATCTGGATACTTATGTTTATTGTTATTGCAGACATGTCCCTTTGGAAAGATCACTTTGCAGATTGGTACAGAGGTTCTCAGATGTACAGTCCCTGGCTCCGAGCCCCTAGATACAGAATTCCAGCTCTTTCCATTTGAAGCCAGCGCTTGGATTTCTACATCATGCATTTTGTTAGCTCATTAGAGTGAAAGGATTAAGAGGAAAGCAAAATGGCTTCAACATCTGAAGTTTACTCTGTGAAGGCCCATATGTGCCACACAAGCAAATCCGATAGCAAAATCCAGAGGACAGACACAGGCCAAGCTGCAGACAGAAACATTATGCAGCAATCAGAATCATTAGTAAGACTCTAAGATCAGTAGCTTGGAGGAGACAATCACATCTACTTTTCCAAGGGCACGTTCTAATCCCATGTAGGAAGACGAAGAACAGAGGTGTCTCTCAGTTTTCTAAACCAGTGTCTTCCAAGCCCACCTCAGAGGACAATGCCTGAACCTCACACTGCTAGGTTGACACCCAGCCTTCTGCTTTGGTTGTAGTCCGAGGGTGCATTTCAATTAATTTCAAGACCCAGTCACCATATAATGCTTATAGGCAAAGCAGCACAGCTGAAGGAAAACCCCAGTCTCATCATGAGAGTACAGAAGTACTCCCCTCAAATACTCTAGTGGGGCTGTCTGGGAGGCAAAGCACATCAGCACATGCCCCAGACACCACACACCATGTCCACAGCACCCAAGGGCACGATCACACTTGAGTTAGCTTTGTACTATGAGCGACAGTTATCCACCTCATGAATGTGTATCAGAATTAATGACTTAGCTTTACACCATCATAATAAGATGAACTTAAAGAATGCACTTGTCACAGCAGCCCAACTGGGAACCCAACAGTGAGTTTCATTTAAACCTAAGGTTCTGGTTCATGTCCAGAATGACCCTCGGTTATCTCATGTGCTCAGAGGCAGAGGTAGATGATTAGGTCATGAGGATGATGTAGTCGCCTTACTGTTAGGAGCTGAAGCTCAGTTACAGGTGGGCCACTAGGGTCTGACCCAGATGGGAAGAGTTTCCTCCCAGGGGACTCCCTTCATGCTGTGCTTCCTGGCCTCCATGATGGGAATAGGGTTTCTCCCTTCCATCAGGCCAAATCCTTCCACCACGCCATTGCTGCCTTGGACCCAGTGAACCTCAGACTTGAGATAACCCTCTCCTTCTTTAAGTTGCACAGAAATTAAACCCCTTCTCCTTTAAGTTGCAGATACTGTGAATTGTGTCTCAATAAAGACAGTTACTAGCACTTCCGGCTTCGCCAATAACTCTTCACTCAACGAAGTCTTGTCCCCATCTCAGAAACAGGTGATCATCTTCCAGAGTCATGGAGAATCCAAGAAATTGGGATTTTCTAGCTTTTTTTCTCAAAAGTATAAAAATTACAGCCATGAATATCAGCATTCAGAGCAAGTGGGCTTTCCTTATTAAGCAGACAACTAAAGGAAGTAGAAATAATCAATGGAACAGCTGGTGTGAAAGAGAGAAAAATAACATCTCACAAATTCAATTTCAAGGCATTCAAGGTAAATTAGCCACATAGTAAATACATGTAATCAAAAATAATTATAGCTTAGAAGTTTAAAAACCCGGGCAACAAAAACTAGGTTCATTTTTGAACAAAAAAAAGACTTGCTCTTGCCTTAGGCAGATGGATACATACAGTGCTGTATTTTTGCATTAAACTTAGAGGAACTGTAAGTGTCCTGCTTAAAAATGAAAACATAATAGCTAACCAAAGCAGAAATGGATGCTCTCAGCCGTGCTGGCATTTCTACCAGCTCCCAGGGGCAGAGGTCTTGCTATCTAGGACTGGATGGGCAACAGGCAGGGAGAATGCTTTTTTCTCCTCCTTGGGTACTTACCTGGCCTCCCTTGTGAACTTTGGCCAGCCCACTGCCCTTTTATTATTATTATTGTTATTGTTATTATTATTATTACTATTGTTATTATTTGGTGGTACCAAGAATCAAACTCAGGACCTTGCACTTGCCAGGCAAGCACATATTCCACCGAGCTATTTCCCTATCCCTCCTCTGCCCTTTAGATCCCCAAGAGAGAGCAACATCTCACCTAGAGACCTTTCTTTTAGAACACCCCATGGAGTGTGGTCACTGACCACAGGAAGGAGCCTTTTTTTAATGTGAAAATTATAGCCACAGTTGGAAGTGACAATGATCAATTTAGACCCATTCAATGTGGGCCCCCAGAGGCAGCTCCCAGCTGTGCCTGCATATGAGAGGTAAACAGGATCCCAGCCCTCATTCTGGCAGACTAGGCTCAGAGCCCAAAGATTGAAAAGGCAGAGAACACTGGGAAGGGTGTGAGGCAGGCCAAGGGGGGCTGAAGGTGCCCCACCCAGGGGCCTCAGGCTGCAGCTACTTCTGGTTTGGCCTGATTAGGAAAGCAACCAGCCATCTGGCCTCATCCCCACTCCATGTACCAACCCTGAGATGGTGACACCCTCAGGGACTATGCTCTTAGACTCACAGGGGAAGAGCAGGCAGAGCCCAAGGGCCTGTTTCACACCCACCCCGTGGCTGTCAGTTTGCCCAAAACCCACATAAGCAGGAGTGCCCCCATCTATCAAACTGCTTGACCAATTTAGACTGAAGAGGCAAATGAGCTGCAGACATGGGCAGACAAGTCACAGTTTGATTCTTTCAAGAATGATTACAGTCGCATTCATTAAAATATTGATCACTTACGAATAGTGCTCTAGTCTTCTCATTTTTAAAACAGCAAAAGGAAACCCTCCGCATGGTCTGTACTCAATATTTAAATTTTAATATAAGCATGGTTATCTTCCATGTCAGTGTCACCTGCCACTGGAAAGCAGCATTGGGAGGCTTTTCTGCTCCATGGCTTCAGGCTCCCGTGTCCTCTGCTCTGCTTTTGAAATATTGCAGGTTGCTTGCAAGGCATGGTGGTGAAGCCAGTGTCTAGTGGTCACATGTCTTTTGGTTCATTATATACTGAAGTCAACTTCTGAGGATGATCAGGGACCAGGGAGAGAGTTCCTGTTTTGATCAGAATGTGTGATTCCAAATCTCAAGTGCAGGAACCATAAGGCAACAACATTCACTGTATCTGAGAGCGTTATTACTTCAGCACACTTTCGTTGCAGGCAGCTGAATTAGATAGAAATATTATATGCAGTCAGACAGGGCCAGGCCCTCAAGGAGACAAGATGGAAGACAAGGTGACTTTGTGACTTTGGAAGAGACAGACACTCCTGCTTTGGGCAAGACCTCAAGACAAAAGCAAACAAATTCAGCCACATATTTCCCTAGGGATGGGCATCAGGGATTGATATTCTAAATAGGCATCAATCATCTTGAAAGAGCCACTAACCCAAATGTCAACAGGAAGAGACCTTGTCCCATATTCATGCCTGCTTGCTACTTGACTCTCTTCCTCATTTGCTACTGGATTTAGTCAATTTTACCTGAGCAGCAGTGCTTGTAAGCTCATTGGTTGACCATAGTTTTGTCCCACCTCATGCCCACCTAAGCAAGTTCCCATGTTCTCCACCACCTTAGACCTGCCTCACTGCATGGTTTTACTCCATGAAAGTCCCTGGAAAAGACAGCTTCCAGGGGACAACCCGCTCAGGCCCCCTTCCTGTCCCTCTCTTGGACAGGAGCTTTCTTTCCTCCAATAAATATATTCTGCTCTTAGCCTCTGTTTGTTCCTAAAATTCATTCTTCGATTTTAGAGGACACAAACTCGTCCCAGGTACCTTTCAGGTCGGGAGTTTCATATTTTCCCCTATATCACTTTCATAAGCCATCCATAAACAGAATGAGAGTTTCCTTCCATAAGCATGCAGGGTCTAGTTGGGCAGTTTTGAATCTGTGCATGTTCATGTGTAGGTGTTTGCATATGTATATGTGTATGTAGACCTATATACACATAAATAACATACACATCCTATGAAAGTCTGCCCTTCACTTTTGTGTACAATTCAGAATTACTAATTAATGCTTAAATATGTGGTGGTAGAAATCCTCACTCGTTATGATGCACATGACAGAAACTCATTTATGGTTTTAGCCACACTAAGCTGGATGCAACTTCCATGTGGCTAAAGCCCAGCACCACAGCCAGCCCGAAAGTAGGCTGGGCATTGAGCCTCCAGACTCCACCTGCACCTGCTAAGTCAGATGCCTCACTTCACAAGACCCCTAAGTGGTGCCTGAGCATGACAGTGAAGGGCAGCCAAAGTCAAGACATTTGATTTGGCCAGAGGGATCTCTGTCCCAGGGTGTAGGCCGTGAGTCATGTGGCCCAGGGCTTAGTGCTCTCTTGAACTGCTGCCAGGCCTGCCTCTAGCTCTGCACTTGCCGTCATAGTTCTCCTGCCTGTGGGTGTCAGTGGAGGGCAGTTCCTCAGTGACTCATTCTCCTCCAGTTTCTGGTGCTTCCTCTCACCTGTCCTGAGGGTCAATTCTTCCACTTGCCTACACTTTTCCTGCCTCTTAAGCACAGACCTCTGGATGGCTCCCTGCTCATGCTTGATGCCTTCTGCCAACACGAGACACCATCCAATATGACCAACTTCAATTCTAGCAATAATAATTGAATAATATCATAAGAGCATCACTAATTAAGCACTAACTGAGTTACAGGGCCAGGCATTAGAAAGCAGCTTTAATTATGTGTGTCTCACACTTCAAATGGAGCAATACCAGGTCCCCTGATTGGGGCTTTTATCCAGATGCTATAGGGAAACTTAACAGCAAAGCAGTTCTCAAACCCTTGTCCTGACCATTCCTGAAGCTACAAGCCCACACATATATTCAGTTTTGCTTATTATGGTATCAAGGTAAGGACAGTGGGAACGTAAGCCAGAGCATCCAGATACAGCTGGACATACTAAGACAATGCTCTCACTTTCCTGAAAGAAGGGTTCCCATTGTGAGTGTGTCTCTCTCCATAAGAGAAAGCTCAGAAGCCTCCACACCCAAACTTAGGAGTGATATCTTCAGGGCTGTGGCCTCATCCTAGATCCAAAGGCCACTATTCAGACTCACTTATTTTTCTGTGTTTACTGTGAATACTTCTCTGCTCCATGCACTGCTTCAAAAATCATATACTCCTTCTGTGATTATTAATCAATCTTGTGCCCATTACATACATGAGCCCAGGCTTTCCCACCTTTGGCAGGACTGGCCTGCACCAGGCAGACCCCTGACTGCCACCCCAAACAGGTTAGGCCAAGAATCCTTTGTAGCAAGTACTAAGGGACTGAGGGATGCTAGGTAAAGCAACCAGTGTGCAAGGGTCAGGGATGTGTTGTTCCTGCTAATGGTCCCGACGGGCCACTCATTAGAGGGAGAAGACACATTAAATCATTTCAGCAAAGCAAGTCCTGTTAAGAGGAAGACCAGAGATAGGGGCACTGGTTGGTCAGTAGCACATATGTTGGGTGGATGGTAGTCCCTTTCAAACCTCAGACATCCCTAGGACCACTCATAGCCCACTCATGCCAATGCCTGCCAAGTCCTTCCCAGGTACCTGAGCTCACCAGCCTTTAGAAGAGATGCTACCACCTCACCAGCCTCGGCAGACAGTTCCAGACAGGATGCGGCATTCACTCAGCCAGAGTACACCGTTCCCCTTGCTGGCCATTAAAGGGGATGTTTTGTGTGCTTTGGGGGATATACATGCAGGCAAAACACAGAGCCCTTCCTAGGTGCTTATAGACACATACAAGTGGCCTGGGACATTATCCCTGAAAGTATATGAGATTAGGATCTGGCCTAAAAACTATGTGATCATCATACTCAAAGGAGGACCTTAGTGTGACAATCTGATCAGGAGGTTAGCAGTAGCCACATGGGTCTGCCAGCCTGGGGCAAATCAGTCACTAAGTACATCTCCTAAGTCATGGTGAGTACCTTGCAGAGGGCTCACTTGCATAATGCCACTCTGATTATAGCACAGCCAGCGCTGAGCATTGCTGACAGTGATAAGCCACAGGGTCAGCTGCTTCTCAGGGCACTGCTAACCTGCAAGGGATGAAATATTCCATGGAAAATGTGCATAATAATCTTGCAACCACAGTAGCTTATGAGCCCTCTCCATGTGGGGAAGCCCAGCTAAGATGGGCAGCTACCCAAATGCCTGGGGATGCATAAGCCAGATGTTGCCAGTTATCGTGGAGATTGCGCTGTTTGTTATACAGCACGAAGGGGAGAAGAGGTCACCACTGAGATCAGCCTCAGCACCCACCGCCCAGTGCTAAAATTGTGCTGATGGCAAGTGCTTCAGGCCACAGCCAATTCTGGTTCACAAAAGATGGAAGAACGTGGCATGTGCTGAAGGGTTTTAAAATAGGTTTTGTTCTTTCTCTTCAATATTGAAGTATGCAAAAAATGTACAAAGTGAAGACTGGTTCCATACCTCAAGGAGTGAGTGAAGTTGGGGGCTTGTCACTGAAAGCTGGGAAGTGTACAGAAATCTCTCATCTCTACACTGTTCCACCAGTCACTCTCCAGCTCACAGGGATGCAGGGCAGCCAGAAGCAGAGGTGGCCTGGAATATCCCCACCACCTCCAGGCTCTGCCTCTAGAAGACTGTATAAACAGCACATTAGATTACCGTGGTCTTCGCAAATAGCTGTATAGGACAGTGACTTCAAAGACCATCTTATGCACACTACTGCCACAGACTTAGTGTGCTGCAGATGGTTCTGCTGGAGGAAGAGGTCTTGTATCCCAAGGTTTAGTACCCCTAAGAAAAATCACTGCTCAGAGGACATGTGTAAGGCCAGTGACCCCAACTCCAGCATGCTTTCTAAGGGACTCTTTTCTGTTCTCAGTAATCTTTGTCAGATTGTCATCACAGCTTGTCCAGTACAGGGTCACAATGCAGGGTGGTAGAAAGAAAAGAAATTCAAAAGCTACAGAGAAATATCATTGAAGCCTTTCTTGGGAAGATTTTGATAAAGTGTGTGGCTCCTGGCTTGATAAGGGGTGACTAAAAAGGGTTGAGAAACTTGACTTCAGATCTACCCCAGCCCCTCAAATGGCATAGGGTCCACTCAGGCTGTTCTGATTAAGCACCTTGGATGAAACCATTTAAAACTCTGGCTCCTGAACTGTGAATAATTCTACTAGATAGAATACAGATGGCCACTGGGGGTTCTGAGCTTCTCCTGGGAGGAGGGCTCAGACTGTAGGTTGTAACCCAACTGTGGGAGAGTCACTCAGGTGGTGGCCAAGGTGAATTAAAGCCCTAAAATAGTCATCCATGAAACTCCCTAGGCACAAATAAGCACAAACGTGTAGCAATAAACAAAAATAGGTAATAATATGCAAATGTCTTGGTAACTTTTTTCTCATTGCTGGGACAAAATATTCAACATCCACTACTAGTACAGTGTTTGTACAGGATATCATGTCTGCATCTTATACTATGAAGAACCACTATGAAGACAACAGTGTGCAATGTATTAATTGTTGGAACTGCCCTACTAATCAGTTTTGAAACTGTCTCATTGTTATTTGCTTATCAATAAAATTAATTTTTAAAAAATACTCAACACCCAAAATTCAGGAAAGAAAGATTGCTTAGCTCACAATTTGTGGGGGTTTCAGTCCATACTCAGCTGGCTCCAAGGTACAGTGGCGCATGGAAGAGGGCGGCAGTTCATGATAGCAGAAAACATCAAAGAGCAAAGGGAGGAGCAGCAGCCATGAAAGCTAGCAAGCCTCTCTCCCTCCCTTATATTGTGTTCAGACTGTCTGCCCCAGGGCTAGTACAGCACCCACACCCATAATCCCAGCACTGGATCATGAATTAATCACAAACTCTAGAAGCCTGCCTCAGTGACTTCATGAGGCTTTGCAGGGACAAGTAGACACAAACCATAACAGCAAGTAACTTGGCAAATTCGGAAAATTCAAATATTTGCAATATGCTGGTATACTTTAGCAAAATAAAGTAGACTTGTATGAGTTGCTATGAGAAACCTCCCGAGAACAGTTATGTTTTAAATGTCAGCATGTGAAACAATTGCTAGTATGAACCTATCCAGGCAAATAAGCCAAAGAGGATTATCTGTGGCCTACAACAATGTCTGGCAAGTGGCTGATAGGGATAGAGGTGGCTGGGCAGCCAGCCTGCACGTCTGGCTCTAGATACTCCTGCTTTTAATGCATTCATTTGAAAAATAAATAAATAAACATCCCTATAAAATGTTAATAGAATAAGAGACCTATACAATAAATAGCATATCACTGCAGTGCAAACAGTGTGCCTCAATATGAGAAAAAAGAGACGCTTGATTGTTATAAGGTTCAGCGGAAGAGCTGTCACACATGATTTCCAACTGAAACTCCCAAGTCTGGGTGACCTTTGCACTCCTAGCTTCCGAGATTCTAGACATCTTAGATGCAAACCCTTGGCTCATTTGTTCTGTTGTGCTTGCATGGCCTCGCAGTCCTGAATGCCTACACAAAGAAGGACCATATACCTTTTGATCTAATAGATTCAACTAGGAAAACTATTCAAAGACAGTAAATTAGTATTGTCATTTTTGAACAAGTTCACTAAAACAATCGCTTTCTCATAAGCCTTAAATGACGAGCAGGCCATATGAGGTGACCATGTCCTCCTTTGAGGGTCACCTGCCTACCTCCACGTACAGTGCTCTCCTTGGCAGAGATACCCCACATCCACCTACTGCAGCACGCTGTAGCACACTCCTCCTGTTTAGCTTGTTTATGGATTAAAATGACATTCTTTCAATTACAGCCATCCCCGCTGAGTAGAAAAGCTTCACATCTTTTCATCAGCCCTCTCCCCATATTGGTACACAGCTGTTGACTATGCAGGAGTGGGGGCTGTTTGATGGAGGTAACCGTGTCTGTAATGAGAATCAGCCAGGAGCTTATTCTTGAAGACAAGTATTAAGCCTGAGAAGCAAGCACGTGTACACTCGTCTTTATAGGGTGGTGCCAATGCAAGGTTCACCTAAGCCATTTGCTTTGCAGGAATCAAGTATCCCTTGTTCTTACACATTTCATCCAATCAACATTTCACTTAATTCTTTGTCTCCCATAGTCTATTCGTAGAAGCCATAAGCTGCTCCTGCACTCCTCCATTCTGAACCCTGCAGTCGTTCTACGTTTCCAAGAGTCAAGGACAGTTGTGCAAAGCCCTCCACAGCCAAGCCCCCATGGCCTCCTGGTCCTGCCTCCTCTGCTTCCCTCCATACTCTCCCGCTGGGCGGGAATGCACCCCACGCACCCCTCAGGGAGGGTGTTGTGTGATCTATTCCTTCTGCTAGAATGCTCTTTCTCTGAGCTCCACACAGAAATGTTTTGGCTGGGTACAAAGATGTCATCACCTCAGTGTGCCTACCACAGCCCCCTGGCAGCATGGTCCCCTGAACCCTGGGCTTCCTCTTCCCTTCTGTGGACCCCATTTTCCTGAATTCTTATCTCTTCCTTACACTCCGTACAGATAACCCCCACACCACATCTTTCAGTTATGTGGGCTTCTGCTTGGCACAGCCCCCAAAGGAGAGAGATCTTCGCTCTGTTTCCCCTGGGTTTACAAATACCAAAACTAGTACCTTACACTGAATAGTAGCTTGATGAACATTAGCTGAAATGAATGGACAAATGAAGATAAAACTACTGCATAAACTCATGTAACAATTCAGTTTTATTGTACCTAAGGAGAATCACAGATAGACACTTTCAGGGATTCAAATAAAGTTTCATCATTTTTTATAAAGTACCTGGCAAGGGTGTGAATAAGCCCAAAAGGAAGAGGTTCAATACCCAGGTGGACCTGAAACAGGCTTCTGTGGCCAGAAGGGAGTTCCCAAGATGGTGCTCATAAGCAGTGGCACAGCGTGGGCTTGGCATAGCCAGGAGAAGGTGCTGTTGACCTCTAAACCCTCAGTGACTGGCACAATGCAAAATAGCAGTTAAATCCTTGTGGAGCTAATCCTTGTGCAGCTCCTCCAGGGTTGGAGGTCCTGCTGTGTCACACCTGACTACATCTCAAGACCGAGCGGGCTTGTGTCCACTCAAGAGTCTGCAGGTATGAAGCATCTGGAAAGCGTATATTCATCTCACCCTGAAGCCCTTCACAGGTTTGCAGCAAATGCAGCTGGGTTAGTACAACCTTGTGGATTTACTCTGTGATGGTAAAGAATTAAAAAGAAAGAAGCAGCTAGGATGGGATTCCTAACTTCTAGGATGCCACATAGCCTTCCATCTCTCCAGTGACTTCGAAAGCCTTCTCTAAAAGCTTGTCTTTGCTAGAGGAGCAGACAGGGGTTACTTGGGTGCAAACTGCCAATTCTATAACTGAACCAGTCAGACTTCTCCTCTAAGGATGCCCAGCAGGCAGAAGGGGCCTATGATCCAAGGACACCAGATACGATGGGAGTCACAGTGACCTTGGGAATCCCGCATAGCGCTTCCTGAGTCTTAAGCTGGCTTGCTCACGATCTGTGCTTCTTCCTCAGGCATCTACTGATTTCAGAGCTGCAGTCTGTAAAAGCCTCTCGCCATCAACACCCTACTTGAAAGAACTCCTAGCCCATGCATGGTGGTGCACATTGCCTTATTTTCATCAAAATGCTGTTTTGTTTTGGGAAGAATCAAGCAACCATCAGCGACATGAGGGTGGGCATGGCTCCCAGCTTGCTCCCAGCTTTCCCCTCACACCTACTTCTGCCGGGTTCTGCCAGGCCAGGAGCCCAGAAGTCAGTTCCTCCTTGACATTCAGTGTGCATTCCATCTCATTAAAGAGTCCACAGCAGAGCACAAATAATGATTGTGATTCCCCCATATGCAAGCCAGAAGACATTTCTGCAGAAAAGAGGAAGGTTCCCCCCCAAAGAAGTGAGGAGGCTGGCCAAATATCTCAGCAGATTAAAGTTCCTGAAAGCAGGGGCAAGGACCGGGGGTTCGATCTCAAGGCCTGCTGTGCCAGGCCTGCCCTTGAGGCATGCAGAGACAGCAAGTGAGACTGGGTGTGGTGGCACCCACCTATAACCCCAGCTGTTAGGAAACTGTAAACAGGCAGATCACTATGAGTCCGGTCTAGCAGTGAGACCCTGAACACCCTGCAGCAGACCCTTCCCTAAAAAAGACAAAAGACAGAAGAAGAAGGAGGAGGAGGAGGAGATTGCCCTCTGGAGGGAGCAGAGTGATCAGGGCAGAGGTCGCCCACACTTCCAACCCCCCCGCCCCCGCCAGGAGCCAGCTGTCCACAAGTCCGTGCTCAGGACATAAACCAGAGGCAGCTCCAGCGAAGGGGGCTGATGAGCAGCTGAAGCTTTATTCTATATTCTACACATGACCCCAGTGAAGCAACAGAGAAAGCGTGGCTGAGCAGAGGCCTTCTGCATGCTCCCTGCTTGCGTGCAGCACCTCACGTTCCTTATCTTGCATTCACTCAGCTCTGCGACCATGTGAGACTGAAAAGCCTTCTTCTGTTGTAACCGTGGTAAAGATCCCCCTGTAAATGCCGATGGTCGCATGCTGGATGTGGGCCCTCAGGACCATGCCTAGGTGAGCCAGCGCTCTTTCCCATCATTCAGGCCAGGCCACAGCTCTTTCTTGTCACTCGGGTGTCCTTGGCAGAGCATGGCCTCATCCTGACAGCCCTGCTGACTGGCAGACAGACCTGAATCTCTTCGGCTTTTCTGCCTGAGAACGCACAGCCCACAGCCTCAAGGACCGTGCAGGCATTTCCTCCACCGTGAACCAGCAGGCCACCCTTCCCAGAGGACATTTCTTGGGAGCTGCTGATCCTGGGAGCTGTCATACCATGAACTCAGAGTCCAGCCTGCGACAGAGAGCTTCCCTTCCTCCACAAGCAATTTTGCCCTTGCTTTTTTGAAATGCAATCCCATGCCCCCATTTGGAGGCAGCCTCTATCAGATACTTAAAAAAATAAATAATCAACAGTCCATAAATTGTTTGCTGATATGGGAACCAAAGATATGCAGATAGAAAAGAGCCTGCTGAAGACATTTATAGCAATGCCCAGAATAAAAATAAGGATGAAATGTCAACAGACATCTCCTTATCTCCTAAAAATAAAGGCATGTCAAAAAAGGAATATGCTTCCTTGTTATCTGTTTATTTATTTATTACCTCTAAAGAAAGCTTTTTACAGATTTTGACAAGTGGTCAAATAATGGAAACAAGTTTGGTAATAATCAAACGTCTTTCAAAACACTATACTAAGAGCTCCAGATTTGTATTTGGAAGGGCTGTCAACAGCTTAGAAGTTGACATGCCAGAGATAAAAGGTAAGAAGGGGTCAGGAGAGCAGCAGCAAAGAGGGGCTTTCATAGGATTGACCTTGCGGGCCTCAGACACCACAAAGCTGGGCAGGCCCTGCACACTGGAATGCACAAGTCTCCCACTTCGCTTTCTCCCTGGGCCCTGCATGCACAGGTTTGTGTCCACTCCTCAATGTGCAGAAACTCCAGCCTCCAGTCAGAGCCAAGTTCCTCCTAGGCCCCTCCTAGCCCACAATTGGTTTGGGGTGTCTTCTCAAGGCCTCTCACAGCACCCAGGAAAGCCACCCCATCAGACAGGCACACGCCAAGGGGTTTCAGGAGCCAGGATAACTGAAACTGGGACAGACTCCTTCCCTTCCCCAGAGCAGTCCAGCTGTGCTAGTCCCTGTGACAGAACACAGCCCCAGTCCAGGGCACCTGTCTATGGGAGCCTAGCAGCATCTGGTCAACCACTACATCATCAATCCCATGCAGAGCCACGTGGCCTTCTCCCAGAGACACATTCCGCACCTTGAGCACACCTCATCAGGCCCCGACTGGAGCAGGCACCAAGCATGGAGGAGCCTCTGGGCACTGTGTGCCAGACACAGGGACCGAGCCTCTCTCTGGTCACAGGGCTTGGCTGTCCACCGGGGTGGATAAGGGTTTCTTTCTTGCCCTCACTTTGCCTATTCACTCACCTACCAGATAAATCATGATTGATTTTATTTCCTTTACTTGTTTATGTCTTCCTTCTCCCCTCCTTAAGTTTCATGAGAGGGAAGACTTTGGACTCTTTCATAATTCAGCTAAGTTAAGCATTAGCACAATCCCTGGCACAAGCAAACACACAGCACTGCATGAGTGACTGAGTAAGCGTCCATCCACTCCTGGGATATGACGTACAGCACTGCTCCTGCCTGCTGGGGGGGGTCATCTATTTGGGGGGAGATCCCAGCAGGGTCCTTCAAGTTCTCAGAAAGTATGCCTGCCCATTCCTCTGTGCCCCCCCAAAAATAGATGGACAAAGGGCAAAGGGCAAAGACCTTGAAGAGGCCAGGAGACAGTGCTAGGAGCAGATGGGAGGACTCTGCAGGGTTGTAGAAGGTGGCAAGAAGGGGTGGGAGCAGTGATGAGGTGAGGAAGAGCAGGACAGACAGCTCTGCCCAGTGCCCTCCAGGGTATGGGGACATGAGGACCTTTGATTTATACCCAGAGCCCTACACCTTAGTTGTTCACAGCAGACGAGGTCCAAATCCATACCCAAGCCTTTTCCTAAGCAGAAACAAGCGGCCTATGCCCACAGCCAGCCATGATAAAAAAAACAGCTTTGAGAAAACACATGCCTAGCAGCACAAAAGCAAAACTCTCCATCGGGAGGTGAAGGTGCATTCAGTATGGGATTAAATTTCTTTAGCACTACACCTGCAAGATTGCCTAGAAGCTATTTCACCTAGATAGGTTTACTAGATACGACCCTCAAATTCTCAGAGTTTCTACTTGGTTTTAACTTGGGTAGTACTCACTTCCTGTATCAATTTATGCCCAGTTATTTACTATTATGAAAGAGAAATGCTCAAAGCAGTGGCTTACAGCAGCCGCCATCGCTGAGCTCTCCTCCGGCGCTGGACCCTAGGGGCTGGCCCAATGGGCACTTCTGCTGCCTCCGCTCTCTCTTTGTGTCTTGCTGTCAGCTGCGGCTTTGGCTGCTGGATGACTGATCTTGGACCAGTGACATGGCAGCTTCCAGGAAATCTTTCAGGTGTAATCCCACAGGAGTATGATCCTATACTCACTGTCAGTCTAAAAGACAGTTATTCTTAACAACATGTAGAGTTCTGTGGAGTCTAACATGTACAAAACTCGCAAAAGGTCTGAGATCTGTCTCAGTAGAAGGACTGCTCCTCTGAGCTCATCCCAGGCTATGATCCACAGAGGTCCAAGATACACAAATGGCCATTCTTTTAAGTCACTCTACTTGGGATGACTTGGTATCTACCAGGAGCTAACCTTCGTGTTTTATGTAGTCATAAAACACTGGTGCAATCTTCCATCTTCATAAAATTCCAAGAGCCAGTGTTGAAGGTTGACAATCAAGTGAAAAATAAAATACCAAGTTAGAATGCAAAAGTTAACTCAAGGGTTGGCCAGATAGCTCTTGGTGGACTAAAGTGCCTGCTTAGGCAGAGTGCAGGGACTGGGGCTCGATCCCCGGCACCACATGCCATGCCAGCCCCACCTCCAGGGCGCACTGAGACAGTGATTGAGACTGGGCATGGTGGCTCATGCCTGTAATCCTAGCGCTTGTAAAGCTGAAAACAGGAGGCTCACTATGAATTTAAACTATGTAGTGGGGCCCTCTAGACCCTGTGCTAAATATTACATAAAAATAAAGAAACAGAAAAAAAGAAAAGTTAACTCAAAAAACTATAGAATATAAAATAAAAGTAGCCGCAACTGAAAGAAGCTGCCCGTGTGTGTGTGTGTGTGTGTGTGTGTGTGTGTGTGTGTGTGTGTAGGGGTTTCTTAGGATGAGAGATTCTCACTCTTCATCACCAGACGGCTACTTCCATGTATAGGTAAATAAATTGGAAGAGGGATGAAGTCAGACTGCGAAAACATGCCAGGGAGCAGAAGTAGCAGGTGCACCCCCGTCACAGGTCAGTGACAGCCGTTCTCTGGGGTGGAGCAAGTCTGGCCCTGAAGAAGGAAGTTTTCTGGGTGGTGGGGGGTCTCCTGCTGGGAATGGGCTGACAGAGTGGGAGGTGGGAGGGATGGTGTGGGTAGGCTGTCTGAGCAGCCGGCAAGAGTGCGTTCAAGGGTCCTGGGTGGAGCAGCTATAAGAAATGCAAGGAACTCGCATCGTGGATTCCACAGGCCACAGCTAACTTTAGTCTCCCGAGTCTCAGGGTGCAAGGGTGTCCCTTCTTGTCAGGTTCTGGTTATGCTGGCCCAATAGTAGCCCATGGCCACTAAGGTCACAGCAAAGCCAGAAAGTACTTTCCCTCTGGACGAGGTCATCTGGTCCAGGTACTCAGCTACTTCCTAGAACCTGGGCGCCACCCCCCTCAGAGACACTCAACACACCTGTCTTGCATAAGACCCAGTGTCATTTTTCCCAGACACCCTGGGGAGCAGGAGGAGTCTGGCAGTGATACAAAGAGGCAGGTGCACAGTGGGACCTTGAAACAGAGCCATGCTGTCTTTGAACTGTCACTGTCCCTCATGCTACTCCTCTGAAAATGAGCCTGACTTGAGTTACACGCTCCTGTCAGAAGAATCAGGAATTTCTTGGAGACGGATCTGTAGGGTGAAAGCCTGCCTGGGCCGTGAGCTCCCCAAGGGGTCTCAATGGTGTGACTGTCACCAGTTTGCAGAGCAGGAACAGTGATTCTGCCATAAGCTGAAAAAAGAAACAGCAAAATATAATTAAGAGTCAAATGAGAGGAGGCTTGTGGAGCAATATTAATTGCAGCATTTAATCTATTAGGTGGGGTTGCCCAGCTTAACCTCTTTGGAATTCTTTCAGTTTGTCTATGATTAATTATTTTGGAGAATAACAGCCAACATTATAGCTTGTTAGTAGGTTTAAAATAATAGATTAAAAAAAAAAAAAAAAGGCTGAGAGATGAGCTGGCTTTAACTTGCTAAGTGCCCTCAGTCCTTTCACTTGAGGGTGTGTCGGCCCCTACCACGAAGCCCGTCCTCTGGAGCACACCTCAGCCATTCACAGCAGTGAAAGTAAACTTTCATCCGGACAGACCTGCTTCTCCAGTATCTCCAGCCTGATGTTCAGGCCATGGTGGGGCCCTCTATAGCCAAGTGTGATGAATCCCAGTTAAGGATTAAATAATCCAAATAGAGATGTGCAAGTTGCAAGTTGGCTCAAGGGATGTGGGGCTGTCCCATGAGGGTGGAAACTGCGCAGGGAGGCGCGGCTGGGCCTGTTGCAAAGGACAGATTGAGCCTTGCAGGATGCCTGGTTCTGATGCAGCAGAAGGGCAGGTGACTGGCTCTGGCCAGGCTTAGCCCTCTTGTTCTCAACACACAATGCTCCGGGTTGGTACTCTGCCTACATTAGGGCTGGGAAGCGCTGTCGGCTCTGCTCAGAACTCAAGCTGTCCTTCCTTGTATTGATCATGAGCAGAAATCAAGTACCCTAAGAGGTATCCTGGAGCCTGACATGGTGGCGGGGGAGGTTCTCTCAGATAAAGAATGACTGATGTTTTTAGTCAACAGAGCCAAAGCATTCCCCAACAGCTGGGTGCTATCAGAGGGGCAGAATCAAGAGATTCCAACATTGTGCTGTTCTCTGAAAGGTCTCCACTCTGGCACCCTGAGGACTGGGATGTGCCTGGGCTGGGCTGGAGAGAATAGGACCCTTCCCGCCTGCAGTGGGGCTCAGAGAGCAGCAGCAGACAGAACCTGGGCACTGTTGAGGACAGAACAGCAGGCTGTGCTCAGAGAGCCTGGGGGTGACAAGCTACCTGAGGAGGGGTGAGGGTCAGCTGGGAACTCTGGAAGAAGGCCCATGTTCCAGATGGAGTAAGACTGAGCATAGAAAGAAGAGGAGGAAGGGGCTGGGGATTTGGTGCAACAGCAGAATGTTTGCCTAGCAAACTGGAAGCCCTGGGTTCGGTTCTCAGCACCAAAAACAAATATAAAAGCCTCCCCTGTATGAAGAGGAGGTCATGGCTCCCTGCACAGGGACAGCTGCTGGACCAAGAGGGCTTTGCTGGCCAGGCCAAGAGCCAGCAATGGAAGAGGGAGGCCAGCGGGCAAGGACCACATACATAGAGGCAACCCTAGATCGTATGGCAGCTACAGGAGGGAGGAGCAAGGCCAGAGTAGGGAGAAACCACCAGGAAAGTTCACCAGGAAAAGAAAGATAGCAGAGGGGAAGACAGAAGAGCTTCAAAGCACTTCCATTGTTACTGCAAATTGTTATGTATTGAAATATTATGCATCAGCTATGGCACATCATATTGGTATGCTCCTCATCACTATTGGATTTTGAAATATGCATTTATAAATAGGCATAATCTGGCTGATATAGGAGGCCTCTCTTTTCCCTTAAGTGCCTCAAGCAATTCCCAAATGACACCTAAATGCCCACAGGACCCACGCTGGCCTTGCCACTAGGGTGCTGGCTTGGTCATTTCTCTTGTTGCTGCAACAAAATGCCTGACACTAGAAGTTAAAGGGGAAAAGGTTGATTTAGTTCACAGTTTGTAGAGATTTCAGTCCATAATTGGCTGGCTCCAAGGCAGCGTGGCACAAGGTTGTAGAAGACAGCAGAAGTAACAAAAGAACATGGGACAAGCCTCTTTTTACTGGCCCAGTCAGCTGGGATTAAGCCTGTGTCAGCCCAGTCCAGTAGACTAATCCATCAATCAGCTAACCTTAATCCCAACACCCTTAATCCCATCACTGAACTGTGAAGCAATCCTAAACTCTAGAGTCAACTACTTCAATAAAGTCCCAATCTAACACTGCATGAGACTTTAGGAGGACATCTAGACACAAACTATAACAGGTACATAGACAAATGATAAGGCTTCTTCAGCAGAAATTTTCATCACCTAATAAGGACAAGGTATAGCAGAAAGGTCAAAAAGAGCTATAAACAAAAATTCTCAGACACAACAGAATAAAAGTAGGATTTAGGACATCTCATCTTTCACTTTCCTCTCCACAGCCCTTCACTGATCAGGGTACCAGCCCCTGACCATTTCCTAGGTCCACCCCGTAGCTAATGCTCACAGCTGCCCCCTCCATCCCCACCACGCCATCATTCACACCTGCACCCCTGCCAGGCCCAAGCCAGGCTCACACCATGTACACGCCCGTCTGCAGGATGCACCGGCATCTATGTTCACAGCCTTGCTCACTCATCCTGAGCACACTCACTGGCTTGTGTCTGCGAATTATTCAGCAAGCCTCAGGGGAAGATTCTGAGGTACATCTTTTCTTGCCTCTGGTTCTTAAAATGAGCAAAATCAAAAAATACCCATGCTCTAAAGGATTTCTAGAGAGAAATGCCCATGTCTCTGGAGTTATAGTCAGTGAATGTAAGGCTGTTCCCTTGGAAAGGCTGAGCTGAGGTATTCAGGGCTTGCCAGGGGGTTCTGCTAGCTGGAGATTGGAGAGCCCAGAACAGACAGCTTAGCAATGGCAGGTTGTAACGAATGAGTCCCTCTCTCTGCTCCCTGCATTCTTGGTGGAGAAGGACACAGTAAGGTCCTTCTCACATTTGTTCTCCAGGGAACAATGAGAACCGCTACTCATCACACCATGGCCAGCAGCATGTCAAGATAGACAACAATCCATGATGCTGTTCAGTTAGTCACAGGAAAGGATAGCTCTTCCATTTTTTTTTTTTTAATTTTGAAAATGGAATGAAAAGCAATGGTGGTGAGCTCAGGACAAGCCAAGGCAAAGCCCGTGTTTCTCTGGGTTGGGAAAGAAAGGAGGTCAGCCGTGTAGTGCTGGCTCTTCCTTCTGAAACTTTCAGCTGAAAGCTATTTATCTAAAAATAAAGCTAGCATATAAATTACCTTCCAGCATGTCACTCCAAGAAAGAGATTTGAAGAACTGTTATAAATAAAAATATTAAATAACTTCACATGCAATTGAGATTTTCAAGAGGAACAATCTTAAAGTTGCAAGTTTACCAGTTATTTAAATGTGTGAATGTGTGTGAGCATGTGTGTGTGTGTGTGTGTGTGTGTGTGTGTGTGAATGAGAGCATGTGTGTACACGCTCATACAACTTGCCATTTCAGTTAGTCACAGCAGATTATCTCTTCACAGCTTCCCTTTGTAGCATCTTCTGCTTCTTCTCTATTTCTCTACTTGTTTTATTTATTTTAATTGCTATGTAATAATTATACATACTTCTGGGGCACCGTGTGATATTTTAATACATGTATTCATCACATAATGATCAAATTAGAATAATTAGCATATTCAGGACCTTGAACACATCATTACTTTCTGGTGAGAACTTGCCAAGTCATCCCTTCTAATTACTTTGAAATGTACAGTAAAATATCATGAACTTTTTCCCCCTACTGAATAATAGTAAAAGCCTCCTAACAAAGTGAGTGTGAGAGAAGCATTTTCAACCTTCAATAGATGATGACTCCTTTGGAGCGGCCAGGAAAGGAAGCACCATCCCTGGTCCCCAAACTGCACCATACCAGCTCCTCATGCTGAGCCCAGCATCCTCATCCCAAGGCCCTGCCAATCAGGCCTGGCCCTACCCCGTAGCTGCACAGACCCCATGCCCAGCTGTCTCTGACTCATCCCGGCTCAACCTCCCCATTTCCCCTTCCCAGCTAGCACTGTGCTATCTCATCCTGAGCTTCATCCTGCATCTGACCAACCCCATCTTTTCTCACCCAGAGCTCACATCCCCTCTCCAGGCTGTCCTGTTCATCCGCCCAAGTCCCTCCATGTGCCCAGGGCTGTATGTATATCCTGTCTTTGTTCCTTTAGCCCAGCCGGTCCCCTGACCTTGCTATTTGTCTAATCACGCTCTCCCCTGTGCATCTATTATCCACCCTCACACTGCACCAACACCAAGTTCTGGCTGATCAGAAGCCTCCAGCAACCCCAGCTGTTTAGGGACTCTTGATGGGAAGTGGTCTGGAGCATCTCAAGGACTACTACATCTGAGCACTGTGCTCAAGGCACTCCTAGGTCCTTTGAAGCACACCCTTGGATCCCAAGGAAGGCATTTCATTAAGAGCTGACATGTTCTGAGCACAGGAAAACCAATGGATACAGAGCTAGGCCACCAAGAGCATCCCTAGCATCCACTCCACCGAAGATCCAGCCTGAGAGATGCTCTAGCAAGCAGCTACTGCTGCTGCTGCTTCTGGTGACTTCCATTAGCAGACAATAAATGCCAAGCCAAGGGAGCTGTGTCCTATGGCCTCTCCAAGGCTCACTCCATGCCATGATCTTTCAAATGGCTTTTGGCTATCACTCTTTCTGGGGTCTTTTCCAAGAAACCCCTGTTAGCTCTCTAAAGGATCTCAGTGGCAGACACCCACTGAGCATCTCTGAACCATCCGAGAAGTTCACTTTCTGGCGAAGGGCTAGGAACCTCAAGACTGGCCAAAGAGCACAGCGTATCTCCCTGAAGAGCCCTCCTCTGTGGGGCGGAGGGACTGGCAGAGGAGTCCTGGGAATAGAAACCTGGACCTGTCACTCACGGCTGCACCAATAGGTCAACCAGCAGCGCACCCCTAGAATATCTATGTTGCGGGGTAAGAAACACCCCAGGGAACCCCAGCATCAACACCAGGCCTTTCCCGATAACAAACAACCCCATGCCTTTCGGACTATAGTCATGCAGATCCTCAAAGCCACCAACAAAGGAATGAAAATGACTTCAAGATGTACTTGAATTGAGAATTACTGACAGGCCACTCCTGCCCTCTTTGTCCACAGCAGCATGTAGGTTTCTCTCAGCTCTCTGTGGAGGACCTGTGGCAGGGTACGGCTGTACACCTTCCCCAGCAAAGCTTCCTGCAGGAGCTGAGATGTAAATGGGTAAATGCGGACATACATTATCTATCATAAAATTCACTCCCTTAAAGCATACAGTCAATGACTTTTACAAGATTCATACAATTGTGCAGCCATTATCATAATTAATTTCAAAAAATTTTACAATCTAAGAAGAAACCCTGCCTGTATTAGCAGTGTCTTCCTTTGTCCACCCACTTTTCCTCCAAAACACATTCCTTAGAAAACATGAAGGCATTTCTTATCTCTGATTATTGTCTATTCTGCACATTTTGCATAAATTAAACAAAACAGAACAAAAATTTATAATATAAATCATATAACATGTGAATAGAGATTTTTTAAATTTCATCCGCATTGTAGCATGTAGTATTTATTTAGTTATTTATTTTTTGCTATTGAATAATATCCTATTTTATGGGTAGACTATTTAGTTTATACATTGATTAGTTGTTGGACATTTAGGTTGTTTTCACTATTTGGCCACAGTAAATAAGGCTGCCATAAACATTTGTGCACAAATATGTTCTTGTCTCTTAGGTATATACCTAGAAGTGGAATTTTGGGGTCCAATGGTTAATCTGTGTTTACCCATTTGAGGATCTGCTACATCTGTTCTTCTCAGGAAATGCACCAATTTGCATTCCCATCATCAACATGAAGGTCTTGGTTTCTGAAAAACAATACTTGTCATTGTCCATTTAAGAAGATAGAGTTCAGTGGGTATGAAAATTTTCACCAATACTTGCTATTGCCTGGCTTTTAAATTTAGCATCTCAGGACTGGCCAAATTCTCAGCAGATTAAAGAGCCTGTAAACAAGCACAGGGGTTGGGGGTTAGATCCCCAGGGCCTGCCATACTGGCCCCACTCCTGGGGCATGCTGAGATGGCATTTGAGACTAGGCATGGTTTACAGCCTCCCAAGTAAACAGGCAGATCAATACGAGTCCCATCTAGTAGTGAGACCCTGAACACCCCATAGACCCTTCCCTAAAATATAAATAAATAAATAAATAAATAAATAAATAAATTTAGCTTCTAGTGTGTGTGAAGAGGTAACCCACTGCGGTTGGACTTCCTGATGACCAAAGATGTTGAGCCTTTATTCATGCTCTTGCTGGCTATTTGTGTGTCTTCAATTAAGTGTCTGTTCAGACCCACGGCTTTTAATTAATTGGTTGTTTACCTCATACCTGTCCTTCCACAAGCCCAATCAAGCTTTTATAGACTCCATAACTCTACTATATGCAGGCAATGGAAGCTATGCCACATATATAATGTGAATCATGTAAAGATGCCTTGTACAGTAGCAACATGCACTTTCCCGTTAGACTATGGGTGTCTTACTAAAGTCCACAACAAGGGCACATCTTCAGGGACCACAGAATTGTGACAGCAACCATCTGCATGGTCACCCCTCAGCCCAAAGGATATCATGTGTATTTCCACTGCTCATATCAGAGATTCTGTTATTTCTCTCCCCAGATGCTGCCTTGAGAAAAATGAGTACAATAAAAATTATATCTTATTCAATAAAATTATAAGGATGTTTGAGCTCAGCTTGGGATCTGTTCAATGCAATGTGAATGTTAAACATGCAACTGGGAATGTCACATAGACATTTGGACACTCGGAACCAGGCCTAGGTAATGGTCAACTGGAACAGAATTCAGGAGCAGTAACAAGGAGGCAGAGGCTGAAGTTGTCTGAGCCTGGGTAGTTTTATTGGAAGTTGCACCCACAGCCCAGGCTATTGTGTTTTCGTGGGGAGTGGGCCGAGAAAGAAGTCCAGGCTGAGCTCGGGTTGCCCACGCTGAGACGGAGGACAGAGGGGAAAGCAGGTCAGGACAGAGGATGGTCAGGTGGACCAGGCACAGGAATGACCTGGAGGAAAACGTACACCGTTCCAAGGAAGAGTAACTCTACCAAATGCTGATGAAACATCAGTAGAGGAGCCCAGAGAATTGACTGGATTTAGGAAAATGCAAGATGTTGCTGATTTCCCTGAGTCATTTCAGTGCCATGGAAGGCACTTGAATTGAGTTCAAAAGGGTAGTAGGAGAGAGACTGAACTGCCAGTTACAGTCGCCTTATTTGGAGAGGAAGAGAGATGCAGGCTGGGGGCAAGAGGAAGAGGCAGCATGAGACAGGTCCCCAACCCAACTCCCACATCTGCACAGCTCGGAGTCCTCAGAGCCCCACTCTCAGGGGCACTCCTTCTGTGTAGCCGCTCAGGAAGCAACCTGGAGGTCGTCCTTGACCGTTTCCTCTCACACCCACAAGCATCCTATCAACCCAGCTGTCGTCTGAACCTCAAAGTCAAATCCAAAACTCGACCTCTTCTCAGCACCTAACTTCATCTGCCTGATCCAAGCCTGCAGCATCTCTCTTATGTCTGTCACAGCCGTTGCCAGCTGCCTCTCCAAAACACAAACACCCTAGCCTACAAAAGCTTCCATCTTCCGATATGTACACATATCACAGAGGCCTGAACACGGACAGCAGGGAGTTCTAGGAGCACACACCATGCTGCCGGCTTGCGCTCCATGAGAGAAGCAGCACAGGAGAGCACCGCTGCCGGGAGCCGCGCTGCCCTGCAGAGAGAGGGCCTGCATCTGCCCTGCCTCTGAGTCTGCCCAGCCCTAGAAGGTGCCCCAGCAGCCTGTGGGGGATTGAGGGGCACCAGACAGAGGCAGGAGTGAGTGGGAGCCTCCAGGTCCTCTGATACAGACTCTGGGTTCTTCCTGGGGAAGTGACGAAGAGGTGGCCTCTATTCAGATTTTCACCTGCAAAGGGCTCTGGAAAGGCAAGGAGACAGTACAGAGAGGAGGAAGAACAAAAGGATTCAGTTAGGAAAAGTCAGATTTGAGGCATTTTGCTGCTGAGGAACTTATTTTCTTAAGCAGCTAGAAGGTCATTCCGGACACCTTAGCAAGCGCAGTTACATCTGAAAGGAGAAGCCAGTGCCAGCAGAGCGCGGACTGCTCGGACTGCTGCGTCCCTGAGAGAGCCTGTCGCCGTCACACCTGAGTCCTGTGAGCACAAGCAGCAAGCTCCTCCTTTAGATGGCAATGGTAACTTCAGTACCTTCTTTATAAAAAAAAAAAGCCCTAAAATACATGGTTTCAATTGTCTTTTCAGTTGTAAAAAACTGTCAGATTGTAGATACCCTGAGCCTAAAAGTAGAGTGGTTGCTCTTCCTTCTTCTCTGGGCTCTACACGGCTGGGAACGTCATGCGTGCGCTGCTGTGCACGCCGGCGCATGCGTGCTCCTGCTCGATCACACACAGCAGTGCGTCATTCATCCTGTGCAGCCGAACAGTCACTGGAAGCAAAAGCATTCAGGTTAGCAAAGGAGAAGCTGGGAACCGAAAACAGTACTCTGCGCATGCGCAGAGAACAGCTCCAGCACGATCTTCTCCCAGCAAAGAAGACTCGGCTTACAGAAGCAGCAGACACCTGCTGGGCATCTAGAAAGAGCACCTTGAGCACGCCCTGGTCGTGCCCAGGCCAAGGCTCCCTGGGGGCAGCACAGTTTGGGCCATGTGATTAACAATGAAGGTCAACAGAAAAGGCACTCAGTGCAGCAGAATCAAAGCCCGCTCAGAGCACACTGGAGTCCATGCGGGTCCTTCCAGAGACATCTATATAAAACCACCTGGCCCGTGGGGGCGAGAAGCCATCCTCCTGGGGCCTGACCATCTGCGACTTCAAAGAGACAGAATGGAATTGCGAGTGCTTACAGTAAGAGACAATTGTAGCCTGCGCAGAAGGAAGGCCATTGGAAGGTTTGCAGTCCTTATTTTCTCATTTATGCTTCTCTACCTATTTCTATAAATGTCCAAATAAGCACTCGTCACATCAGTGACAGGGAAAAATCTATGAGTTATAAAATATGCAAACGAAAACACCAGCCAGAAAAAATATCTTTGGCTCCTCAACTTCTAGATTTGTGGCCATTCTGTCCAGGACTTTGGCACAGCTGGAAAAGGACAGGTGACTCACACTGTCTCCAAACCTGTCTTGCTCCTATGGATGTGTTTCCGGCTGTAACTAAAATCAGAACCAGGTTGGGGTAAGAGATGAAAAGAGGCAAAGAGAAAAGGAAACTATGGGTGGAACCACCAAACATGAACAGTATGAGGGCCCACAGGAAAGGTGCCCAATGTCCCTGGGATGATGGCTTGTCCCTAGGGACAGTGTAAGGAGGGCGAGTGAGTGCATGTGCGAATGAGATGTAGACGGAGATCAGAGGTAGCAGGGAGACAGAGATGCATGAAAGAGGTGAGACAGAGAGAGAGAGACAGAGAGAGAGAGACAGAGAGAGAGACAGAGACAAGACAGGCAGGAAGGCAGGCAGACAGAGAGAGGCTCTGTGCTTTTTTGTCCTTTTCCAAACTTCAAATAGCTCAGCAGATTAAACCACTTGCAAGCAGGCCCAGGGGCCAGGGGTTCGATCCACAGGCCTGCTGTGGGGACCCCGCCCCCAGGGTGCACTGAGATGGCCATTAAGACTGGGTGTGGTGGCTCGTGCCTGTAATCCCAGCTCTTGGGAGGCTGTAAATAGGTGGATCACTATGAGTCTGATCTGATAGTGAGGCCCTGAACACCCTGTAGACGCTTCCCTAAAATACAAAAAAAAGTCCTAAATATGCTCCTCAGCAACAAAAACTCACCCTAGTGCTTGCCCCTGTGCTCTTATAGAGTCAATTCCAGCACCCTCCAGTTCCCCTGGCTGGAGGGGAGGGAGCCAGGTGTGCCTGGACCCCCTCATCCACAGACGCTGCCCGTCTTCCACCAAGACCCTACATTACCTTCTCCCTTCTTTCTACCACCATTGCTTACAGCATAGTTTCTCATATATGAGAAATGCAAGGTATTAAAAAAAAAAAAGCAGAATTAAAAACACATCACAAGAAGCAGGAAGATAAAACTTCTGAAAAGGGAAGAGGATCAAAAGCTGGTAGGAAGGGTGAGGAGGAGAGGGGCAGGGGATGAAGGAAGGTGTGCGTGTGCTGTGCCTGCCCCACAGCGAATGTCACCACAGTGTTCCTCAAACATTTGCTGCTGATATCTTTATCATGAAAAGCAACCTACAGATTGAGAAATAATATTTGCAAATTATACATCCAATAAGGGGTTAATATCCAAATTGTGTAAACACACAAATAGTGAGGACATACAGCCCAACAAGCCTAAAGAAACCCCAAAGGATCCTAAGTAAACACTTCTTCAAAGAAGACATACAGATGAGGGTTGGGTATATTAAAAAGTACTCAGTATCTTCACTGTCAGGGAAATTAAAATCAAAATCGTGATATTAAAAGGGAAACAGCTCAGCAGCATAAGCGCCTGCCAAGCAAGCACAAGATCCCAAGTTCGATCCCTGGTAACGCAAAATAAACAAACTAATTAATTAATTAATTGAGCTATTACACCCCTTAGGATGGCTATTATCATAAAGACAATAGATAACACATGTTGCAAACACTTTGGAGAAAAGCAAACCCCTGCGTAATGTTGGCAGAAATACAGATTGCTGCAGCCTTTGTGGAAAACACTCTGAAAATTCCTAAAGAGATTAAAGATAGAACCACCGTGTGCCCCAGGACTTGATCTTTGAGATTCATGCCCAAAGGGGTGAGATCAGCACCTCAATGAAATGTCTGCACCCCAGTGCTCACTAAAGCTCTGCTTGTAGGACCCGAGACACGGGGACAGCCTAGTGTCCAATGACACACCCAGTGACCGAGGCAGGATTGAAGACGGTTTGTATGAGATGGACTAAGGCAGCACAGCAGGAAAAACATTGCACGGTATTACTTATATGTGAAATCTAAAAAGTCAAATACACTGAGATAAAATCAATGGAGACAAAGCAAACATTAGGGAGTCAAAGAATACAAAGTAGGAGATATTTTTAGGACCAAGTCTGAAGATGTACAGCATGAGGATGATAATTAGCAATAGTATGTTGTAGTCAGGATGTTACTAAATGACTAGATTATAGCTGCTCATGAGAAAGGAAAATAAATGGGTACCTACGTGAGATGATGGGTGTGTTGCTTCACCCTGGTAACCATTCTATTATCTATACGCATCTCACAGCATTACGTTATATGCCTCAAATACAGACAAAGAACCACAGGGCAGATCTGCGTTGAGTAGTAGGATAACAAGAAGAATATGCTTCTGTCTTCACTTCACCAGCCTCCGCTAAGCAGAGAAGGGACAAACGTGATGAGGGGAACAAGGTATGTGTCCTGAGAGCCCTTGGGCGGAGGAGCTGAGCCCAGTAGGCTAGGCTGGATCGCTGGACAGCAAAGGCCACTGCTGAAGAACAGCCACACAGGCATGGCAAGAAATTAAAAATTAACTAAATCCTATGAATCACTTTATATCAGTAAATTTGACAACCTAGAAAAAATTGACATGGTCTCAGAAGAAATTTTTCAAAATTGATTCAAAAAAATATAGGAAACCAAACAATCACGTAGCTAGTAAAAAGTATTGAATAATGAAAGATTTTCAAACAACAAAAAGTAAAATATATTGAATTCTGACTTCAAGAAATGGATTAGATCTGTCTTGTAGAGATTAGTCCAGAATATAGTAAGAGAGTTTGATTTGTGACATTCCACACACAAGACCACATAACCTCTGATTCTATCATATGGAGATTCAGGAGTCCTTGAGTCCACAGAGACAGATTAGTGGTTATCCAGGGCCAAGGAGGGAAAAGGGGAAGAGGGGAAGAGAAAGAAATATTCACATATTCAGGGATTCCCTTTATGGGGAGGAAAAGGTACTAGGACTAGATGACCAGTCACTCACAGAGTTGTGGGTGTCCTAGACATTACTGAATTAAACATTGCAAAAGAGCTCAGGGTTAATTGTATGCTATGTGACTTAACTCAAAATGTGCACACCCATCTCAGTCATGGTATGAGGAGGAAGCATTTAGACTTGCCAGGGCCAGCACATCTGGGCATGGGCCATAGAGGAGGTTGGCTTGGAAGAAATTTATATTCGACCCAAAGCACTAGATCTCCGGGATCCAGAGCCCACACAGGACAACGGCATACTGGGCCGGAAGATGAGCGCTCCCTCCCAACCTCGGGCTGGTGTTCCTGCGTGCAGCTTCCCCACACTACCACAGCTCCACTCCTTGCTCTGTGGTCAGGTGGATCCGGATCTCAGATGAAGACACAGAGGTGTGTGCAACAAGGTTGGCGAAGACAAAGGAGTGACTGCTTTTCCTGCTGGGTGCTGTTACTGACTGTAAACCTGACCAGAGAGGTAATAGAAAGCCTTCTGGGGCAGGCACTGTGGGCAGAGGAGAAGTCCTGGGCTTTACTCCAGAGAAGCAAATGTTTCTCTGCATGGAGTCACTGGCTTCCCTTGGCCTTGTGTCCATGCCTCCCTGTGCTCCAATGCTCTGCCCACCCCAGCTCTTCCTTCAGCTTGACTGACAGTAAGCTATTCACACTCACAGGCTCTATCCTCCTTGTCAGGGCACAGGGTAGGGCCAGTGTGTGTGTCTTCAAAGAACCCTTCTCTTACCCCTCCCTGGGATGTGTCTCCCCCTTGTTCACCGTCAACCACGTGTTGCACATTGGTGACATGGAGCATCCTCTTGGTGCCCCGAAAGGTAAGTCTGCTGTCCACTTGGGCCAGTTCCTGAAGGCTGCATTATGTCCTAAACTCTGAGCATTTAACTCATTTTTGTGCTGAATGGCGTGGAAGCGTCTCCTTCAGAAGCCAATGTGAAATGTGGCTGATGACACCGAGTGAGGGATGGGATCAGTAGCACCCACCCTTCCCAAGTGTGCCTGTGCACAAGGACCAGGACCTGGGTGCACAGTGGTAAACTAATGACCTTTTACATGAAGAACTATGCCTATACTACTATGAAGACAACAATATGCAATGTATTAATTATTGTAACTGTCCTACTAACCTATTTT
>NDGM011178731.1:0-32205 GCA_002564305.1 Octomys mimax | reverse complement strand
AGGTTTTTACATTTTTTTTATTTTGATCAAATCTAATTATAATAATGAAAAACTCACAGCAAAAATATCAAAGAAAATTTACTTTGGCTACTTCCAAACATGAAGATTATTTCATATTTTCTTCTTTTTTTTTTTTCACTATACGAAGAATTGTAACCAGTGATACACTCTTATCACAACTTTGTGGTGTTTATGCTATTCTTTGTTTTTATTTGACTTCATAAAAACTTCAACGAACTCATAGTAAAATGATTTCAATCAATAATCTTCTACATATGAATTCTGTTATAGCTTCTATTTAGATGTTCTAATAAAGTTTCATACATTCACAGGTCAGCTCTTTGGAGGTGGCCAGATCATAGGTGTGTGACAAACACATGGCTGTGCGATAACTGAATTAGTCCCCTGACACATTTAGCCTGTGTGCGATTCTGAGTGTGCCTGAGGAGCAGTTCTGCCTGACGTGAGCATGGCATCAACCAATGGGTCTACAGCCTGAGTGGATTGTCAGAGGGCAGATGGGGGCAGGCTCCTGGCTGCTCACTCTGCCTGCCATGGCCCACAGTGCTTCTCTATGACTTTCCTCTTTGGAACTACTTTGCCTCAGACCCAGCTGCCCATGGACATAAGCTTCTACAGACTGTGGGGTGAGTAAGCCCAACTCCTCAACTTGTGGGTGTCAAGTATTATGTCCCAGCAGCGCGAAGAGTAGCTAAGAGCATCAACTTGAAATTGAATTTTGTATTAAAATATCAATTCTGAATCATTTCTACATGTGTTTCTAGAACTAAAACATATTAAAATATATTTAACTATTCTATATATTTTATTGCTACATTACACATGATACAAAATATATTGAATTTATTGAATTTTTTATTGTTTTTAAAAATATAGTATATACGCTAAGATAATTTTTCAAAGCTATGAGCAGTATTAATTTCTAAATTTTTGAACCTTGATAATATCTTGAAAGCTCAGTTCAGGGTTCAGAAGAGTAAAATGAAATCACTTTAAAAAGACAAAAATAAGATACCATTTGAGCAAATACTTTTCAGTTTGGAAGGAGAATTTATTTTGGATTCTTCTGACAACACTAAGAAAAAAAAATACAAGGAAAAGCCTTCATTTTCATGATTTGGGGAAGTCTTATTGGAATGAGAGCTCCTCGGTTAAACTGTTCATTCCTTCAGAGCTGGATCCCTGAGTTAGTGGTTTAATTGTGTCGATGACTAACTTCCATTGTGCAAAGAACTTAATTACATACTGTGGTTCAGTTTCTATTTTGCCAGGCAGTCGTTCATCCATAAAAGAATGCTGTAGAAGTAAGTGGTAAAATGTGAAAGAAATTGAAAGCACATGATTCTAGTCAGGAGGCAAATAAGTACTTTTCAAAAAAAAAAGCCAACATGCTGTAGCTGGGGGTTGGATTGCATTCCTAAAGCAAAGAAAAGAAAGTATTTTGTGGGCATCATCAAAGAAATATTTTGTAATTTCACTTGGTAGGCAATATTATACAATTATTTAAACTACTTTTCTACTTCAAATATAAGTCAATGAAGTGAAATCCATTAAACAAAACAAAAATGTTTTGATCATAAAAAATTTAATAGGATAATATTAATCCTTGCATGTATACTTACTTCTTTCGTGTAATAATTCCTGTAATTTTGTAAATTTATGATAGTGGCTCCTTGGAAATTGAGATGACAGAGTTGCCAGGACATTGGGTTACTAAGGGAGCAGAGGTGAAAGATTTGGGTACATTTGTGAAATTTTATATTGCTTGACAAATAATTTCAGTCTTGCTTGTGGTATGAAGACACAATCTTACAATTGTTAACTTTTACATAAGTGGCAGTATTGGCCTCAAATTATATAAGTGAAATTCTTTTTTAAAAAATTAATCTTTTATTGACTTATGTATTTGGTACAGGGCCTCATTATGCAACTCAGACTCATAATGATTCTCCTGTCTCAGCTTCCTCAGTGTTGGGATTAAAGGTGTATGCCACCATGCCTAGTTTTGGAAGCTGGATTGGCACAGGGTCCCCATGGCATGTGGTACCAGGAAGACCACCGAGCTAACTTGCCAGCCCATATAAGTGAAAATTCATAAGCCAAAGAGTTCAATCTAAGCATAAACTGTATCCTCCTTAAGGAAGAACTCCTGACAGTAGGCAATATAAAGTACCTTCCAAGTGATAGTTATTTTATGTTATTCATTGTCTTTTTAGTCTAGTGAAAAGGGTGAAGTCATGCAAAATTTCTCCCCATGTGCTGCATTATAACAGATGATATTTACGATTTAAATTTTTGTTAATTCCAACTCTGGGGGCATTAACAAACAGACAAACTAAATACCTAAATAATAGAAATGGTCACAGGATCTAGAGAGAAAGGACATGATGTGAGAGACAGACCTGACATGTCATGAGATGTCACCATGAAGCATAAGTGGTGGGTCAGAGGGCTGGAATGTCGGCCTGACAGCACAGTACAGAGCACAGCTCCAACAGGGCTGCACACTGGCTCTGTGACCCTGGATGACTCAACAGTATAACTCAAAATGTCAATTTTTATTTTCCCAAATGTGAACTGATGATAATTACTTTGCAGAGTTGATTACTGGATGAGATTCTTTGCTTGCAACACCTCCTACAGAGGAAATGCGCCTTTCTTCTGGGCTGCGGAGAATGCAGCAGTCAGTGGTAAGCAGGAGAAGTAAATTCTGCTGTGAGCTCAGATTGTCCCATGATGCGAAGAGCCTTACAGAGGAAGGTCTGCTGAGGCAGTAAGCGTTCCATCTAGAGGATTTCAGAATCAAAACCTTCCTGATGCAACTCACTTTGGTTATTAAAGAATGCCCCCTAGGAACTATAGTTTATAAGCCTTTTATAAGAGTTTAGCCTAAGTATAAATCTGAAGAATCATTTGATTATTTATATTCTGTATAAATTTATAAAATATTTTTAATTCAGTGGGTAAGATATTGTGTGTTGCTTTTGCTTATTATCCAAGAAGGTAAGTGGTCCATAAAGGTGGCATTACAAACCAGAGAACAAAAGAGTTCAGTGTGTGAGACCCTGTGGGGTAGACCTTCGCACCCTACTAATCAGTAGGACTGGGGTTTGCAAACTTAAGAAGTAATCCAAAAACATGAAAATTGTACAAAAATTATTTACTAATAATCCAAACAGAAAAAGTGAAAAATTATAATTATTTGGTTTAAAGATGAAAAAGAGGATGGCCTTAGATGTTCGTAAAATGGTATGAAATAATAGCGTATTTATAACTGAGTAATTTATGTCATAATAATAATTTTATTAAAAATTAACTAGATCTATAATCAAGAAAGTTCTTTGCAGATGGCAATGCAATTAACCTTAGCAATTTTTAACTCATAGGTAAGAGCATCAGAATAAGAGAAAAAATATTAAATTATAATTTAATATGATTAGATTATGCTCTTGTCTAGAGAAAACAAATAATAAAATTTATATTTAATAGATGAAAAAACAAATGGTGATCTCATAATAACCTAAGGAAATTTTAAAGAAGCATTCCAATTTATTTAAATATTCATCTTAGGGTAGAGTGAGATAACATAGAAAAATGCTCAAAATATATCAATATTATCTATTAAATAATTTTATTGAAGTGTGTGAAGCTGAATCTTGAAATGAAAAAGAATAAATTAAGCTTGTTTTCTTTAACAGAGACCCAAATAGCAAAGAAAGCCACATATCAGAAGGAGATTCTCTGGGGAAGAATTGCTGAAGTCATTATATAATCTTCTAATCAGTAGAAGTAGGTCACGAAAGCCCTCACGGTACCTGCCCTCTAGAAGAATTTTTTTTACAGACGATAGCAATCGAGCACTGAGAACACACTAGAAGAGAGTATATGAAAAGGAAATTGGGAGTGAACAAGTAAATGATATGGACCTGACAATGAAGGCTAAGATAAATAAGTTTGTCTTCTTCTAACCTAGTACGAATAATTCCAGTTGTGATCTTTCCTTGGTTATCAAAAATGCATTGAATTCACAACAAATGAATGGGAAACAAACCAGATGATAAAATTTTGCAGAGATCTCTCTACTTTACCTCCCAGTCTCCCTATTTAATCAATATTTCACAGCTGAAGAAGAAAAAGAGAGCAAATAAGTCATCAGAGAAATGCTGTAAGTGCTCATAGCACAGGGAAAATTTGGTTTCCCTTTTTCCTAAGGAAGGCATCATTTAAAAATCTGAAAGATGTATTTTAAATGTATACCCATGCAGCCAGACAACCACTGCCACCACAGAGAAGGAAAAGGGTCCAAAAGAGACTTGAACAGAGATCTTTGCACATCCTGCAGAAAGCTGAGGGCTCGCAGCATGCTTGTGGCTTCACTGCAGGAAACAGACTCTTATTTGTTGATGAAGCTATTATGTAGTTATGAAGCATTACACTTTTCACTGAGGCTACACAAATTTTTTTAACTGCTGGTTACAATATAGTAAATTCCTTATCAAAAAAGGGGAAACCAAAGAATGAGCTCAATCTCCCGCGAAGTTCTGTAGGAAAAATTGCTGTCTCCAAGGTCACAAGACACAATATGTTTCCATTTATAATTTCCCCCTGCTTAAACCTCAGCTGTGAAAAGTCAAGTCCCTCCAAGTTGATGGAATGTGGAGAAGAAACCAGTGAATTGTCTGGTTTTTAAAAATAACTTAAATACCTTTGTTGCTTCTGTAAGATAGGTTTGCCATGATACTGAATTTTCCTAGAACCATGTTTCTTCCCAGGTACAATATGTAATGTGATTATGATGCTGAAGTGGGCCAGCCATGGCCGTAGGGGAGTAGAGGAAGGGATCATGACGAGCAGAAAGGGGCAGGGACCCAATAACTCCAAAGGTCATGTCTCCAAGGCCACCCAGACACACCTAGAGGCGTCTGCATCATCAGTCCCCAACATAGCTCCCAAGCTTGTCAAGTTGGTGGTTAAGTTTAGCCATCAAAGAATTATTCATTACCACATTCAGTGCTGCCTTAGGGATGCATGCAGGAGCTACTCCTTACCTAAAGATGCCTCTGACGTAGATAAATTCAATGTTTCCCAAACCCTACCCTCTCTTTTAGCAAACTATTGGAGATTGGTAATTGGCTTTAAAAATCTATGATAGTGAAAATCAACATTTATATTGTGTTATATGAATAATACTTCATCTGATGCTAGTGAACCGTTCTATGAAATATCTATGTGTGTGTGTACCTTTTACATATTACTTTTCTTTACTACTTTTATGACTACATATCCATTTGGATTTGACCTCCTCAGTGCCTACACTGAGGCACTGAGGAGGTATGAAGGACATGATTTACTTTGCCACTAAATTATTTGGTCACACTGTAGGTGTTACATTAATAGAAGAAAAACAACACCAATGCAAAGCCCACCTTTGCATTCTCCTTTTATATCAACAAAACTTGTGGGAAAAGTTCAGACCCACTTCAGTACAGCCATTTAGAATACTTCTAAAACTAACCCATTTCTAAAATAGAACCTCGCCAGACAGGGAATCTGCATCTTATCCATTGAAATGAACATAATTTGTCCACTTTTAGATCATGGGCTATCAACACTGTAGAGTGATTTAGCTTAAGAAAAATGCAAATCCCCATGTCCCATTAGTGTTGCTAAATAAGGTGTTCTTCTGATAGGAGGGATTGACTAAATGCAGAGAAAGTAGCTAATGTATGGCTAGTCCTCATCTGGGGTGAAGAAATAGGCTTCTTTTGGATCTGAATGCATTTGCAGATGTATTCATTATAATGTGTAAATAAGGCGTAAAACACAGAATTGATACTGTAATTTTTATTTTTTTATTTTTATTTTATTTTTTTTTATTTTTTATTTTTTTTGTAGAACCAGGGATTGAACTCAGGGCCTTGCGCTTGCCAGGGAAGCACTTATTCTACTGAGCCATCTCCCCGGCCCCAATACTGTAATTTTTATTAAGTCAACTATGGCTAAGAAAAGTCAGCTTAGGGGACACTCTTAACTCTTAGATTTAATGCTGTGCTCTAATGCTTCTTACAAAGTTGGTCAAGCATTTTTGTAAGTTGCAAAAGTGTAACCGAGCTGTTGTGAGCATAATGATTGATTACAGAAAATTATGTTGAGAATCATAAATCCCTGAGAGATCTAGAATATGATTTTAAAAAATCTGTAGCAAAAGATGGTGGACACTAAGCATGGTGGGCACAACTTGAGGAGTCCAGAGAAGACTGATCACAATGGGCTTCACAGTTAGTTCTAGGCATGAATTAAATGGCTGAGTAGTACTACATGTGATCTTCTGATTCAAGTTGTATTTTTAGCTTGAAAGGAAATTCTTCTTGGAATTACTTTAAAAATATCCGCATATGAGAAACACAATATGTAGGATTCACAAAAACAAGATTTCTTTTGTTGTTTGGTAAATTATGAAAGACATTAACATCTTGGACAATGTGAGAAGTAAAATGGAAAAATAATTTATTCCCCACTCATTTAATAAAAGCTTATCGGAGTGTTTCGAATTATAGGCTCACATGTATTTTTATCCTGAGTTTATTATCCTTTTCAGTAAAGAATTTCAGCTCTAGCTTCTGAAAATTGAGCAGCTGGTTTCAGTTGATTGATGGGTATGTTTTATGAAAACAACGAGCTGCAAATGAGCTAGCTTATTGCAGTTGGTGCTGCTTCATTCACTGTCTTATGCAAAGGGTCCCATCTGTAACACTGTCACTCATCAACATGGCAACCCCCTATTTAGCTCTTGAAGATATTTCACTTTTGTGAAAGACATTCATTTCCCTTGAATTAATCTCTTGTACTGAATAAGTTTTAATAAAATCTCAAGTAAAATAATAAAAATGTACAAATCCCTGATAGTCAGGAAGTGTCCTTTTCCCTGAACTATTTACAGCTGGCAAAGATGACCTCCTCTCATGCTAGTGTTTTTTGTCTTGCAATTTATCTAACAAACCATTCTTGAGCCCCCTCTCTCACTGCATAAGACAAGAGATATGAGGAACCAAGTTACTACCTTCACAGAACTCTGCATAAATTAAAAAACAGATTATAAACAATTAAGCTGATTTATATGGTTTTGAATAAAATATTTTTAATTAATAAGAACTATTGCACTATGGGAATGATGACTTGGTAGTAATTTGGTGGAAGAAAATTATTATTAAAATGTTAGTTAGGGATGAGTTCACTGAGATAAAACTTAAGCAGAGATTAATAAATGGAAATAGTGATTATGTTTATCTAAAGAAAGGATAATTGAGGTAGAAGTAGAAGCAAGACCAATGGCCTTAAGAAAGAAAAAATAAAACTATTTAAGGAAACTCAAGACTGTCAGTGTTTCAAAAGAAATAAACACATAGATAGGTAAAAGGAAAGTGATGGCCAGGGTTTGATCCCTGGTGTCCAATGCTGGCTCCACCTCCAGGGTGCACTGAGCCAGTGATTAGACTTGGCGTGGTGGTGTGTGCCAATAATCCCAGTGCTTGGGAGACTGAAAACAGGAGAATCACTAGGAGTCTGATCTATGTAGTGAGACCTTGTAGATCCTGCACCAAATACATTAAAAAAAAAAAAGTGATTTGCCATTTCAGCAAGGTAGTAAAAGGATGAAGTTTTAGTCATTAGAAAATATTTTTAAAAGTACATCTCTCCAACTACTTCTAAAACCTTCAAAATGTTTGAAGGTAACTGCAAATAAGATACGTTAGGATTATTAAATGTGAGAATACATACCAGAGCTATATATAATGACACAAGTCAGAATTTCTTTTTAAGGCTGGAAGGACCTCAAAACATAAAATTTTGATGTTTTCAATTTTTCATAAAATTTGTTCTACCCTTTTATCCTGTATTTGTTTACTCTAGAAGAGGCACCTGATTTTATTACATAATCTTGAGTTTTCTGAACAATCACAATCTCAATATTAAGTTATATGCATAAACTTCTGAGGCAATGCCAATAAAAACTATTAGGAATTTTGTGTTTATGTTAATTTACTTATGACTATTGAGATATATGAGACAAAATGAAGAAAGATATTGTTATGGTTTGTGTCTAGCTGTCCCTCCAAAGCTTCATGCAGTCATGGGGTGGCTTCTAGAGTTTGTGACGATTCATAATCCAGTGCTGGGATTATGGGTGAGTGCCCTGGCGCAGACACTCTACATTACAATGTGAGGAAAGAAGAGAGGCTAGCCAGCTGCCTGAGCTGCTGCTACTCCTTTTTTGCTCCCTTGCTCTTTACTGTCACCATGAACAGCTGCTTTCTGCCATGTGCCACTCTGCCTTGGAGCCAGCTGAGTATGAACTGAAACCTCCATTAACCTTGAGCTAAATAAAACTTTTCTTCCTTCACTTTGGATGTCAGGCATTTATCCCAGAAATTAGAGAGGAGTATCTGAGACAGAATTTGGTACTAGAGAGTGGGGGCATTGCCCTGACTACCTCACCATGTGGATCATGAGCTTCTGGGAGTGGCTTATGGGAATGATATAAGGGAATGAAACTCCTGACCTGAAAGGTACCTAGGATGAGTTTGTGTTCTCTAAAACCAAATAATGAATTTTAGGAACAAATGGAGGTTAAGAGCAGAATATATTTATGGGTAAAAAGAAAGCTCCTGTCTGAGAGAAGGACAGAAGGGGTGCCTGAGCAAATTGTACCTCAGAGGGACTTTTATGGAGTAAAACCATGCAGGTCTAAGGTGGAGAACATGGGAACTCACTTAGGTTGGCATGAAGAGAGAGAATGCTATGGTCAACCAATGAGATCACAAGCACCATTGCTCAGGTAAAATTGATTAAATCCAGTACCAAATGAGGAAGCGAGTCATGTAGCAAGTGGGCATAAATACAGCACAGGATTTCTTCCTGTTGGGCATTTGGTTAGTGACTCACTCGGGCTCTTTCAAAGTGAATGATACCTATTTAGGATATCAGTCCCTGAGGGCCATCCCTTGGGAGGTATGTGGCTGCATTTGTTTACTCTCTTATCTTGAAGTCTGGTCCAAAGCAGGAGTGTCTGTCATTTTCAAAGTTGTAAAGTCACTTTGTCTTCCATTTTATCTCCTTTAGGGCCTGGCCCTGTCTGACTGCCTATTATATTTCTATCTAATTTAGCTGCCTACAACAGATAGAAAGGAAAGGTTTGGAGATGTCTCTTACAAGAGAAGCGCTGGAACAGTGTCAGCTGTTCTGTATGGGAGATTCTGGTAAAGCTCAGAAGACCAGAACACTGATAGAAATCCTGCCTATAATGACAAGGCTGAGATTTCTGCTGGGAAGAAGGCCAGCATTGGTTGCTGAACTCTGGATGATTTGCATTATGAATTGACAGAAAGTTTCTCAAAATTTTGCTCATATCCAGAGACTTTGCCTGAGACAGAGATTAAGCATGGCTAACTGATAAATCTTTCAACAGAAATTTCAAAGCAGCTGAATGTTGAAGCAGTGACATGGCTATTGTTGGGGGCTTTTAGTCAGATTTATTTTCAGAATCCAGATCAAAAAGCCCAGCAGGCTTCAAATTTTGTGAGTTTGGCTAGAAAGTAAGCTCCAATAAAGCTGTAGAATGCAAAGATAAAGCTGAGATCTCCATTGCCTGGAAGGAACTAGAGAATGCAAAGGATGGCCTGAGGGCATCACAGGAGGTGGCAGGTTTCCATCCTTTGCAGCCTCAGAATTACAAGTGTGAGGGACTTTCTCTGAGGGGAAAGCCGCGGAGCCCCATGTTCCAGAATGGCACTGGCATAGAGAATTTTTTCCTTGGAATTAAAGTCAGGGTGCTCAGTGATCCAGACACTCAACCACTACAACAAAGAGAGAAGAAAGTCTGAATTAGTGCTCCAGGTGGCAGTAGACCTTGGCATCATCCATGTGTCATTGGTTTTAGGCACACTCAGAATGCAGGAGTTCTGAGGTTAAGAAGGCTTCCACCTAGATTTCAGAAGAAAGCCTGGGAGGTGATACAGTGTGCCCCTGGGAGGGTAGTGTGTAAAGCTCTGAGTGAGAAGCCTGTTCAGTGGAACCCCCAGAAGTTTGGAAAAGCCAGGAGCATGGATTTTCTGAGGAAAACTACAAGGAGGGAGCAACGATGGCCTAGGAGAGAGGCCAGGGGAGCTACCCCCAGAGTGCCATAGAGATGGAGCCACACGGAGCTCACAATCTGCCAGATTGCTTCGGATGTTTCACAGCAATTGGGATATTAACTACAGGACTTAATGTTTGCTCTTCTGGAGTTCTGTCTTTCTTTGTTCCAATGCTTGGTCTCCTACTGCATATAGCTTTTGGAATGGTGATGTTTATCTTGTGCCATTGAATATTGAAAAGGTTTAACTTTTCATTTATACAGGGGCTCACAGCTAAGAGTTGGCCTTAGATCTTAGAAGAGACTTGGGCCTTGGACTCCTCAGCAACCCTGAAACTGTAGCACTTTGGTAACTTAGAGATAGACTAAAATGCCTTTTTCACAAATGAGCATGCATGAATCTTTGGGGGTCCAGGGGCAAAATGTTGTGGTTTGTGTCTGCTTGTCCCTCCAAAAGTCTCATGAAGTCATGGGGTGGCTTCTGGAGCTTGTGATTGATTTTTTTTTTTTTTTGAGGTACTGGGGATTGAACTCAGGACCTTGCACTTGCCAGGCAAGCATTTAGTCTACTGAGCTATCTCCCCGGCCCTGTGACTGATTCTTGATCAAGTGCTAGGATTATAGGTTTGAGTGTCCTGGGGCAGATACTCTGTGAGGGGAGGGAGACTAGATCACTTCCTGAGCTGCTGCCACTTTTTTTTTTCTCTCTTGCTCTTTGCAGCCACCATGAAGGGTTGCTCTCTGCCACGTGCCACTCTGCTTTAGAGCCAGGCTGAGTATGAACCGAAACCCCCACTAATTGTGAGCTAAATATACCTTTCTTTCCTTCATTTTTGGTGTCTGCTATTTGTCCCAGCAATGACAGAAGAGTAACTGGGACAGATATTGTATGTTTAATATCAGTATAGGGTCACTCATCACAAATATAAACTATGTCTTTTTCTTGGTGAGACAGTCTCACTGCTGGCTAGTCCTGAACTCACTATTTAACTCAGGCTGACCTCGAATTCCTAATAATTCACCTGCCTCAGCTTCCCAAGTGCTGCGATTACAGATGTGATTATACCCAGAAATTACAAATATCAGAATAACATTTTTGTGAAAAATGTATCACATGTAAGAGCCCAATGACTAAAAGAGACATTTTCTTCTACTTGTATTTATAGTGATAAAATACTCATAGCAAACTTTTCAGCTTAAAAACATCAAGTGTACACATTATTGCTCTTAAGTGTGTTCAAATCATCACTCCAGTTTGTCTCTGGAACTTATTTCCCAAACTGAAACTTTATATCCATTAACTCCCTTTTCTCCACTTTGCCATCCCTTAGCAATTAAAAATCTACCTTCTTTCTGGGACTTATACTACTTTAAATACCTTTTAAAATTGGGAAACGACATTTACTTTTATTTATTTCTCATTCAGGTAGTACACTGTCCTCAAGGTTACTTTATTTTTTCTAATTTTTTTTTTTAAACTGGGGATTGAACTAATGACCTTGTGCTTGCCAGGAAGATGCTTAAGCTGCTAACCTACCTTCCCATGCCCTTAGAATTTACTTTTTTACATTCCTTGTGAACATTTCATTATATGTATACCACACTTTTCACTCGAAATTATTGTAATTGGTATCTTCCCTGGTGGTCTAGTGGTTAGGGTTCAGTGCTGTCCAATTATTGTAATTGTTCAAAGTTTTGAGGTACAGTATTACATTCATTTACATGTTGTGTATTGATAAATTATTCCCATCTCATTGAACATTTATCATTTCTGAGTTGCAAAACTTTTAACTCTGCTTTTCTAGTGCTTTATGAAATGTACACAGCTGCAAACTACTGAAACCCGCCCACGCCGCAGAGTGCTAGCACTTACTGTTTTCTTCACATTGTGTTTTGGAATTCATCATCCAAAATGCCCTTCCTTTTCTTCCTCTTCCTTGTCTACAGGGTTTACTCTCCACTTGTGCAAAATCATTTTTTTCTTGAATATGTGAGAACATGTGATACGTGTGTTTCTGTGCCAGAAGTATTTCATGTAATATTAATATCCTTCAGAGCCATCCAGGTTGCCACAAACGACAGGATTTCGTCTTGTATGACTAAATAGCAGAATGTACATATACCAAATGCTGCGCATCTCCTCAGCAGTGAGTGAGCGCAGCTTGGCCAACTCCAAATCTTAGCTGTTGTGAGTTGTGCTTCACAAGAAATGGGAGTGTAGGTGTGTCTGCGATGTCCTGCCTGCATTTCCTTTGGATGCCTACCTAGGATCGGGGAAGCTAGACCACTGAAATTGCACTGCAATTTTTCTGAGAAGCATTCATATTCTTTTCTAATTTATACTCCTTCAACAATATATAAGAATTGCCCTTTTTCTACATCCCCAGAAGCATTTGTAATTTTTCTTTCTTTTTGATAACAGAAGTCATCTACATTCATTCTACTTGGAGAGGGATGATATTACATATTTTCTTTTCTTTTTTGTTATTTATTGAGATGGGGTCTCACTGTGTAGATCAGGATAGGCTTGAAACCCCAGTGTAGCTGAGGGTGACCTCTGACTCAGGCCAATCCCCCTGCCAGCCTCCTGAGGGCTGATTACAGGTATGCACAACTGTGTCCAGGTTTGCATTGTTTTGAAATGTATTTTTCTGGTGAGTGATTTCAAACATTTTTATTCACATATTTGGGCACTACAGTATGCAATTTTGACAAACATCTGTCCAAATCAAGCAGCATTTTTATCCATTTGCTTGTTGATGAACAATTGAGTTCCTATCACGTTTTAGCTATTATAAGTAACACCGACTGCACTAGCACGTGTACACATACCTGGATTCAGTGTTACATATGTACACTCAGATGTGAAACTGCACATCACACATGTCTTGGTTACTTTTCTTGCATTGATGGGACAAAAAACCCAAAATTAGGGAAAGAAACGTTTATTTAGCTCAGTGAGTGGAGGCTCCAGTCCATACTCACTGGCTCCAAGGCAGCGTAGCACATGGCAGAGGGCAACAGCTCATGGAGGCAGAAAACTTCGAAACCAGCAAGAGCCAAAAGTGAGGCACTGAGCTGCAGCCTCCAGCAAGCCTCTCCACCTCCCTCATGCAGCGCTCAGGCCACAAGGCCCAGGCAGGGATGGCACTTGCTCCATTGTCCCTGCCCTGGATCGTGAATTAATCACAAATGCTAGAAGCCTGCCCCAGTGACTGCAAGAGGCTTTGGGGGCACAGCTAGACTCAAACCATAATGACATATGACGGTTCTGTTTTACTTTTTTTAAGCAACTGTTGTACAGTTTTCCATAGCAAGCCACCAATTTGTATTCTCACTCATAGTACACAAGAATTCCAGTTTCTGCACAAACTCACCACAAATTATTATTTTCTAGTTGTGCTTTCCCTCTCTTTTCTTTCTTCCTTTGCTTCCTTCCTCTTTCCATCTCTCACTGTGTCCTTACTTCTTTCACTACTTAGTATTTTATCTTAAGAATTCATGTTTGTTTTTAATTTTCCTTCTTTTTTAATGTATTTTAGGGAAGGGTCTACAAGGTGTTCAGGGTCTCACTACTAGATCGGACTCATAGTGATCCTCCTGCTTACAGCCTCCGAAAAGCTGGGATTACAGGCACGTGCCACCACTCACAGTCTCAATTGCTGTCTCGGCATGCCCCAGGGAGCAGGGCTGGCATGGCAGGCCTGGGGATTGAACCCCCAGGCCCTGCGTCTGCTTGTAGGTGCTTTGATCTTCAGAGCTATTTGGCTGGCCCATTTATTTATTTATTTATTTGTTTAATGTATTTAGTACAGGGCCTATAGGGTCTCACTACACAGATCAGACTCATAGTCATCCTTCTGTTTTCAGCCTCCCAAGCACTAGCATTACACACATGTGCCACCAGCCTAGTTTCACTCCCCATTCCCAGGCCTGCAGTGCGGCCTAAGACAGTGATTGAGACTGGGAGTGGTGATATGCGCCTGTAATGACAGCACTTGAGAGGCTGTAAACAGGAGAATCACTACGAGTCCTGTCTGGTAGTGAGACCCTGAACACCCTGTAGACCCTTCCTTATTGTGTTTTGAAGTTGTGCCTTCCATAAACATTAGTACTGTAGAGCAACATTTATTAGCCTTATTAAAAGTATGCATTCCATCTTCGGAGAAATGATTATTAAAATTCATAAGCCATTTTTGAATCATTTTTGTTGTAATTGCTTTTGCATTTTAGAGTTCTCTATACAATCAAGAATTTTAAGTTTTATCTAGTGCATGATTTCCAAGTCTTTAATCTCATTCTGTGATCTTCTATTTCACTCTGTACTCTCTTTAGGCATGTGCAAATTCTTTAAAAATTTACATGATGTCCAGTTTTCTTTTCCTTTGCTGGCTTTACCTTTGGTATCATCTACAAAAAACCATTGATAAATTCGGGGCCACAAAGATTTTCCACATTTAACTTTTCTAGTTTTAAATATTTCTCTTAGGTGTGCAAGCCATTCACAGTTAAATTTTGTGCACGCTGTTAGGCTGGAGTTCATCTTTATTCTCTGAGATGTGGATATGCAGTGTTTCCAACACTGAAAAGATGTAAAGGGCAAGTGACTAAATCTGGCACTCTCACCTGCCTGGCAAGCACAGGGTCCTGAGTTTTGATTATTGGTCAAAAAAAAAGTACATTTCTTCATTGAATGTTGTTAGTTGCTTGGTCAAAATTCAAGTACAGAGATATGTGAAGGCTTATTTTGGGGATCTGTGCTACATGCCAGTAGTGTACCTATCTATGCTATTACCACATTGCAGAAATTTCTGTGCCTTTATAATTTGTCCTGAAACCAGGGATTGGGAGTGCTCCAGCTTTGGTCTTCTTTTTCAAGATTGTTTTGGTTATTCAGGATCCTCTAAAATTCTCCATAAAGTTTAAGAGTAATTTATCTGTTACTGAATAAAAAAGAAAATGTGAGATTTTGAAAATATTTCATTAAAACTATAGGCTGCTTTGGCAAGTAATGGTATTTTAATAATATCAAGTCTTTCAATTCCTGCAGATGGAATATCTTGGTATTTATTTGTCTTCATGAATTTATTTTAACCATGTCTTGTAATTTTCATGATATAAGAATTTTAAATAAATTCATATTTATTATATATATATATATATATATATATATAAATTTTCTGTATTTTGTACAGGATCTCACTACACAGGTTGGACTCATAGTGATTCTCCTGTTCCAATTTACCCAGTTCTGGGAATACAGGCATGTACCACCAAGCCCAGTCTTTCTGATACTATTATAAATGAAATTATTTTCTTAATTTTCACATTCTTCATTATTAGTGTATAAAATACAGATAATTTTGTCCTGTTTAAGTTTTGTTCAGCTATTTTTAAGTGTATTTTTAGGACAGCATCTACCATGTCTACAGGGTCTCACTGCATAGATGGTGTAGTGATTCTCCTGTTTTCAGCTTCTCAAAGCCCTGGGATTACAGGCATGTGCCACCACGCCCAGTCTTATCCTGCTATTTTTATTTATTTATTTATTTATTTATTTATTTATTTATTGTATTTGGTTGCTACAGGATCTGACTCTGCAGCTCAGATTCATAGTGATCTTTCCATTTTCAGCCTCCCCAGCATTGGGCTTACAGGTTTCTGCCACCATACCCTGGGAGAGAGGCCAGCATGGCATATGGTTCCTGGGATCAAACCACAGTCTCTGCCCTTGCCTAAGCTTGCCTAAGCAATCTCTTTAGTCCTCTGAGCTATGTAGCTAGCTCAATTTTGATAAGTTTATGACATTTACTTTTTTAATAGTGATATGAGAGACTGTATTTAATTATTTCCTAACTTGCTCAATCCACAGTCCATCTGTGTATCTGTGTTTTGAGACATGGTGTTGCTAAACCTCAAATGTGGCCCAGATGAACTTGAAATTGAGACCTTTCTGTCTGTTTCCCTTAGTCCTGGATTACAGGCATGTACCCTCATGGTAAGTTTGAGATTACTAGTGTGTGTGTGCATGTGTATTTGTAAATAATTGCAGTCTATTAAGAAAAAAATCGTATAATTTCAACAAACAAAATATTACTTTCCCTTCACATTGTGAATGACTGTTATTATTTTCTTGATTTGCTATTGCTAGAATGTTAAGTATTATATTGAACAAAAATAGTAAAAGTGGGCATTCTTGCCTTCTCCTGAACCTAAAGAAAACCATTTTAATCTTTCACCATTGAGTATATATGCTTGTGAACATTTTGTACATACACATTTAATTATATTAAAGTAATTTTATTTGCAGATTGCTTAGTGCTTATACACAAATTTTGGTTGAATTTTGCTAAATACTATTTAATATCAACTGAGGCAATTATGTTTTAAAAATACATTTTCACTTTCAATTTGCTGTAATATATTAATTTTTTATATATTGAAGCAGGGGTATAATTTTTATAAACCACTTAATTCTGTTTATTAATATTTTTCTGCACAGTCTTAAACCAATGTTAAAAGAGTCACTGGTCTGTCATTTCTACTGTAGAGTCATTGCAAGCTTTGTTACCAGTATAAAAGGTTGGCTTCATACAATGAGTTAAAAAGGTTTTCCTACATTTAATTATTTTGTGGAAAAGTAAAAAAGATTAATTTTAGTTCTTTCAATGCTAGGTAGAAGTTACTGATGAAGCCTTTAAGCCCATGGATTTTCTTTGTTGGAAGTTTTAAAAAGGTTATTTATTAATGATTCAATCTTCTTACTTATTATAGGTCTCTTCAACTTACATTTCTTCATAAATTTCTACTAAAATACTGGTTTTTTTCTAGGAACTTGGCTATTTCCGCCAGGTTTCCCAACTTGTTGGCATGCAATTTTTCTCCCATAGTGCTTTGCGCTTCTGCATAATCAGCATTTTTCACACCCTAATCTCTGTGTTAGTTGGAGTGTTTTCTTATAACCTTTAGTCAATCTCAGTTAACGTTTATCAAGGCTCTTGGTCTTTGTGAGCATAACTTTTGTTTCTTTTCTGTTTTATATTTTATTTATCTCAGTTCTAAAGTTAAAATTGCCTTTTTTCTGCCAGTTTGGATTCATTGTTTTTTTTAATTCCTTACATTTTAATGATACATTTCTCTTTTGATATTTTTGAAAAAAATTATGTATGTATAAATGTACAATTTAGCACTGTTTTCATTCCATTCTATTTTTGCCACATTATGGATCTGTTTTCTTCTGTCTCTAAGTATTTTCTAGTTTACCTATGAATTTTTGTTTTGATACCTCAGCAATGTGTTATTTATGATTTAATGTGTGTCTAATGTTAACAATTAGTGAATTTACCAGTTTTTATCTTTGTTATTAGTTTTTAATTTTATTCCATTAAAATTAGAACATAATATCTAAAATTAAAATTAGTGCATAATATCTGTCTTTTACAATCTGTGCAGAATTATCCTGTGACCTTACAAATGATCTTTCCTGGAGAATGCTTCATGTACACTAACAACGAATTTGTTTCTTATTGTTAGAGCAAATGTTTTCTAAATATTTATTTGAGCTTTTACTTTGCCATATTGCTTAACTCTTCTGTCTGTGTATTAAACTTCTGTTTCCTGGGGGCCGGGACTCAGTGGAATGAGCACTTCCTGGCAAGTGCAAGGGCCTCAATTCAATCCCCGGTTCTGCAAAAAAAAAAAAAAAAAGAAAAAAAGAAAAAAGAAAAAACTTCTGTTCACTTAGTATTGTTTTATTTAGAGTGAAATATTGAACACTTAGATATCACTGTTATAAATGTGTACTTATTCCTTTAATTTTCCCACAAATGATTTCTTAATCTGTTGGTAACATATAAATATTTATAATTGTTATAAATGTTTGCTTTAATGAACTTTTATTAATATAGCATATCTTTTGTCTGTAATATTTTATTAAATTTTTTAAACCTGATATCAGCATTGCCTCTTCTATTCTTATTATTTGCATGGCATATTTTTTACTTTTTTTTTTTTTTCATCTTTTGTGGCTTTTCTGAAGCAAACATGTACACAGGCTGTCTACTCGTTTTCTTCGCTGCGCAGCCTGGCATTGGGATTGGTGACCCGGATGGCTAGCTGGGTGCCCTTTCCACGATGGCCTTGTGGTTTTCAGAGGAGACGCTAAGAGCAACCTGCACAGTAAGGCGTGTTCACGCACCGGAGCAGCACCTCCAGCTCCTTAACGTTGTGCAGCAGGAACTTCTGGAAACCACTGGACAGCATGTGTTTGTCTTTTTCTTACTTCCATAACCTATGCTGGGCATCAAGATCTGGCCCTTGAACCTCCTCCACACTCTGCTGTTGATGCCTCTGGGCTTCCCCAGTTGCGCTTAATTTTGATATATTGGTTTGACTGGTGCCGGATGAACTTCTTTGTCCTCTTTCTGATGAGCTTGGGCTTCACGAGGCTCTGCGGGCTGTACATGGCATGTCTTTTTCCACCCATTTCCTTTATTTCTGACTTTGGAGCCATCTTATAAATAGTATATGTTTAACAGTCCCCCCCCCCCGGTTCATTTTGCCTTTCTTTGATTTTTCAATTTGAACATTTAATTCATTATATATAAAACAGTTCTTGATAAGGAGCAGAAAATGATTATTAGTTGGCTACATGACTGATACTCTCTCCCCATTCCTGCATCCCTGTTTTTTGTTATTGCTGTTGTTTATTTCCTGTGTTGTATTGGAAAATTTTGTTCCCTTCAATTTGCATTCTACATCTATAATCTTATATTTGTGGTTACCGTGGGATTACCTTAATGGAAAATTGTCAGGATCCAATTGGAATTTACAGCATCTTAGCTTCAGTGACATGCCACATTCTACTCCTTTTCAGATCCATTCCTAACTTTTTGGTATTGAAAGCACGAAAATAAACTATTTGTTCTTTGCATGTCTGAGAACATGAAATAATTACTGTTAATACGTATTTTTTCTTAACATGTAAAAACAGGGAGTCACAAGACAGATTTACAAAAGTAGCACATTGTGTGAGCATTTACCTTTCCAGTCACTTTCCATGCTTTTAAATGTATATTTGAGTGACTACCTAGGCCCATTCGTTTCCATCTGTAGGACATGCTTCAGTATTTTGTGTGGTATAGCACTAGTGTTGACACACAGCTTTTAATTTTTTTAAATTATGGTGTCTATATTTATTTTTAAAGAATACAAAATAATGATAGAAAAAAAGAAAGCATGAGAAATGATACAAGATTTCACTAAACAAAGTAATAGGAATTCAACCGTGGTTGCTGCATTAAGTGATGCTATCTTCAAATTAGTTGCTCAGGCTGCCAGATAGAAGCATGTGAGATTTAAAGAAATAAAAACAAAACAATAATAAAGAAGTTATAAGAAATTCAAAAGAGGAAAAAAAAAAACTCTGAATAAAAAAAATCTTTTTAAGCATTAACTGCTCCATTAAAAAGGCCAGCAGAAATTAGCAATACAATTATCCAAACTGTTCTGCATATATACCTAATGATAATTTTTCCTTCTTTCATTTGTCCTTTTCCCCATCCCAGTTTTTCCTTCCTACTGAACACACTTCTTTACCTTTTTAATTATCATGCAATTTTAAAATTTCTCTCTAACTTTTAAAAGACACATTCTCTGGGTGTATAATTATGCATGTATAGTCTTATGTATGTTTTATTGCTACATTTTAGCCCTTTATATCTGTCACTGTTCTGCTCTCCAAAGTCTCTGAAGAAATAGTTACTGAGAATCCTATTTATGATCTTTATATATGTGATGCTGCTTCTCTTGCTTTTTAAAATATTCTTTGCCTTTTCTACAATTTAACCAAAATACGTCCTGCTATGGGTATCTTTGATTTAAGCTTTCTTTGAATTTATAGTTTTTTGATATGCATATGGGCTCTCACTTGCAATGGTCCCACTTATAGTTGTATGAAATTTATATTTTATTTTATGGAGTAAAAACAAATAGCCGAAACAAAGACAAAAACAGAGTAATTAGTAAGAGTGCCCACAATAGAGTTTCAAAACAAGTAAAAATTTAACAATAATTGTTATATTACATATTTTCATTGTCAGCTGTCATTCAGATTAAAAAATATGTATCAAAATTGATTAAATAAACTTTTTTTTCGGGGAGGGCAGCCTGCTTTGCACGCCCTGAGGGCGGGGCTGACGGTGCCAGGGACTGAACTGCCTAACAGGGTCATTGGACTGCTGAACTATCTCGCTGGCCCCAAATAGACATTAGTACTTGCTTTCAATAAACTTTTTTCCCCCCTTTTTTAAAAATGTATTTGGTGGGTCTGCAGCGTCTACAGTATCTCACTATGTCAGACTCCTAGTGAGCCTCCTGTTTTCAGGCCCCCAGGAGCTGGGATTACAAGTGTGCGTCACGGCGCCCAGTCTCAATCTCTGTCTCAGCGCGCCCCAGGGGCGGGGCCTGCACAGCACGCAGGAATCCGAACCTGGCCGCTGCACGCTGCCTAAGTGCAGAGCGCTTTAGTCCACTGAGCTATCTTGCCAGCCCTTAAACTTTATTTTTTTCTTGTCCCTTTTGCTTTTTAAAAATTAATTTTTGAAGACAGAATATTAATTGATAAGACATTAGACATAGTACACATTTAGGTGAATAAGATGAGAAGTATTCAACTGTGTTTTCTTTTCTTTTCTTTTTTTAAGTTGAAAAACTATTTATTTCACTTGAAAAATGAAAGTGATCCAACTCAAGGTCTAGCCTTTGGGCCAAAAGAAACCCAAGAACGGTGGTGACTCTCACCGAGATGGTCCCCGAATCCACCACCCCCTGGAGGCGGGAGGCAGGGAGCAGACAGCGCAGCCCCGCCGCAGCTTCTGCGTACAGTGAGGCCTGCTGGGAAAACGGAGCCTCAGTGGGGAGCTAAGAAGCATTAGACCACCGCAAGAACAGGATAATGGGCACTGGAGAGCAAAGGAAAGGAGGTCTGCATTTAGCAAGGTAAATTAAGGTCATGGTCCCTGAAGGACTGAATGCACAGAACCGAAAACGTCCCAGAGATGGGGTACGGACGAAGTGTGTGTTTCCACGCACAACCGCAGCTCAGAATTTCAGACCCCATACATCCCACCTCAAGCTTTAAAGGGCCGAGTACCCTGCCCGATCCACATACTGCTCCTGCTCACACCGGGCCGTGCCCTACGGGGAATTCAGCGCAGCTGCAGAAGCTTGGGACTACTCACCCTCATGAGTAACCTAAGCCGCAGCCCTCTCCAACAGTGGGGACTGGGCCCATAGCGCGACGCAGGGGGCTCCGATCCCCCCCGTAATATGAAGTGGAACCGGCAGTAACAGCAGCAGCTATGGCCGCAGCAGCTCCTGAGGTCGGCAACAGGTGTGTATTGTGGGGATCGAGAGGGGTGGAGGTGAGCTGGCTGGCCGTGGGTGTGTTCTGGACTTGTGGCAGCTGGGACAAGGTCTGCTCTGTGTAATTGTATGCAGAAGTAGGTGCAGCTGCCACTGCCTCGTAGGACGGGGCAGCACGGCAGCGCTTGCAGTAGGACTGAGTGCTCGGTACGCATCATTGTAATAATGCAACGGATCCCCAGAGCTCATGGTGTAAGGAGCACGCACTGCTCCATACTGCTCATAATATTGCTCGGTGAAGTCGGCCACTCAGCCCAAATGATCTGCTGAACACTCTTTGGACCAGTGCCCCTCTTCCACGCACTGATAGCTGCTGCTCTGGTCTCCCATTCCGGGTGCAGTCCTAAGCCGGCTGGTGGACAACTGCAAGTGCATTTGTTTGCCTTGAAACTCAGTGTTATTAAGGCCCCTGATGGCCTTCACCGCATCTTCTGCCCGCTCCATGTGTACAAAGGTGTAATCTTGCACGACGTCGCATTCGATGAAAAGACTATAGTCCTCAAATTTGGCCTGCAGCTCTTTGTTGGTACAGGTGGGGCTGAGGTTACCCACGTGTAACTCGGTTGAAGCGCTGCTCTCGTTCTGGCTGGCCTCCACACTGACGTTCACCCCATTCGACTTAGAGTGGTGCAGGCTCCGGATAGCGCCCTCTGCCGCTGTCTTGTCCTCTACGTGCACAAAGCCACAGTTCTTAATGATGTCACATGCCAGCACCTTCCTGTACTGCTCAGAGCGTGAGCGGATCCCTTGCTCTGTGGCCTCCTGGGGCAGGTTTCCAGTGCACAGCTTCATCATCTCAACCCAGCTGCCCGGAAATCGGCAGGACCTCTTCCTCTCGGCGCCAATGGTTCCGATAAAACTTCAACCACGGATTCTGTATTGCACTTTGCTGTCTTTGGTGTAGTTGCTCAGACTAGACATTATAGCATACAGAGTTAGTCAACCTGAAAATTTTAAACATTAACTGGTACTTTGAGTTAGGTTTTTTTGTTTTTGTTTTTGTAGAACTGGGGATTGAATTCATGCCCTTGCGCTTGCCATGCAAGTGCTTATTCTACTGAGCCATCTCCCTGGCCCCAAACTGGTACTTTGAGAAAACTGCTACTTTGAGAAAACTGATAGAAATGAGTACTACAATCCTCTCAGCTAACCCAATGAAATTTATAATAGTACAATATTATAAATAGTACAATATTTATGATAATACAGTGAACCACCTTTCTCAGTCAGCCACCAAAGTGGGAGTAAAGAACCAAAGTTCCATAGAACACTGAGTTAATGAACTGCAACACTCACTAGATTAAGGGTATTACATGCATTTTCAGCTCCCAATATTTTTAATTTGACATGGATATTTTTAGGAAATAACCACATAATACATTGGGAAATTTCCATAAGTGTTCACACCTTTCAATAAATTTGAAAAATTTCCGCCATCATTTGTGAAATATTGCTTCTCCTTGTTCTTCTCTTCTCACTTCAGGACTCCATATTATTCAGCTCGATGGACTTGCAGCAGCTGGCACAAGGCCTGCTCTGGGTAATTATATGCAGAAGCAGCTGCAGCTGCCACTGCCTCAGGACCGGGCAGCACGGCAGTGCTTGTAGTAGGCATCGAGCGCTCCATCCACATTGTTGTAATACAGTGAATCTCCATAGCTCATAGTATAAGGTGTCCACACTGCTCCATATTGTTTATTATGTCACTCACTCAAGTCTGCCATGTGGCCCGAATGAAGTACCTCAGGCATCTTCGTTTTGATTTAATATTTTTATTCTGCTCTATTGACTTAAAGAATTCAGTTTTGTTCATGGTGACACATACTCCTTTCTGTATATTTGAATTTGTCTTTGGTTACTTTAAGTGCATTTTTTTCAATTATTTTACATTTTAGCTCCACAATAATCTTCTTTGATTTTTGTCTTTATGATAAATAAATCTCTTGATTTTCTCTATATCTTCCTTTGGAAGATCTTGGCACCACATTCTTTCAATCATAGTTTGTGTAGGTTATTGTTTTTTCTTTTGGTTGAACTACATTTCCCCATTTTTTCCTATACCTTGTGGTATTTTTCTTTGTTGAAAATTGAATACTTCAATCCCATACTCTTAAAATTCTGGAAATCAGAATGTTTTTTCTCTTTCCCAGCATTGCCTGTTTTGGCTGCTGCTGTTGTTATATTTGACTAAAATATGGACATAGGCAGTACTTGTGATAAAGATCTATTTTGGTGGAAAGTCAGACATTGGGTTCTTTTTTGTTTGCATCTTGCCCTGTTCATTGGCTATTTTTAATTTCCCCTTTATATGTTGTTACTTTCAAACGTTCTATTATCTAAAACATACTTCTTAAGGGAGGAAAGAAAAATAAAAGGAACTATTAAGAACTAGCCCTTTAAAAATCTTAAGAGCTACTTCATCTGAAGGATCAAAGGCTTATAAAGTGAGAAGTGTCCCGCACGATGGCTAATTGTCTCCTTGCCTGCACATCTGTGAACAAACAAAACAACCAGGGATCGGAACATAGTAATGCAGTATTATGATGTGTGTAAGTGTCTTTACAAAAGCCCATGAGTCACAGGCCTGACTGCCTGTGTGGAGCCAGAGCTGGGGTTTGAAGGGTATGTGCTGCTGCTAAAGGAAGAAATTGAACTGGCCTCAAATGGACTACAATTTATTAATAAACCCATTCCCTTGGAAGTTATAAGCCTGAATTTCCAAAACAATTACCAGACAGATTTTGCATGTAGGGATCTAGGCATCTGTCAATTCCAACTTCACCATCTTTCCATAATTCTGCTTCTCTGGCAATTTTAACTTTACATTTTGGAGCCAGTGAGATAGCTCAGCCAACTCAGTGCCTGCTTTGGCAAGTGCAGGACCCAGGGTTTGATCTCTGGCACCAAATGCCTTTCCAGCCCTGCCCCTGGGGTGCACTGAGTCAACAACCAAGACCAGGCGTGGTGGTGCACACCTGTGATCCCAGCACTGGGGAGGCTGAAAACAGGAGATCACGTTGAGTCTGATCTGCATAATAAGACCCTGTACAAAATACATACATGAAAATAATTAATAAATATAAACAAAAATGTTTACATTTTGTTCTCCAGCCCCTTAAAAATCTGTGAAGAGATGATATAGTCAACATTATTGTGCTACCTCTTCTGAAGTAAGAGAGCCTGTTTAGCAATAAAAAGCATCCTCTACTATTTCTTCTGCTTGCCAATATCTGACGTTTTACAAGATTTCTTCAGTTTTCAGAACATGCAGATTGTCATCATTTAAAATCCTTCAAGGGCCCTAAAGCCTATTGCTTACTATAGAAATTAGGTTGAAATGAACAAGAAAAGTACAGTATGGACTAATGCACTATTTAGTCCGTTTACTGATTTAATAAGTCAAAATGAATTAGAATTATATAAAGTATAGGATTGAAATTTAAGGGAAAGAAGTGTTGAGTCAAATTCACATATTTTTTAAAAATATAATCATTTAAATTAAGAGTTATAAGACAAAACCTATTTGGTTTCACAAGTCTAAATAATCATTCTACATTTACTTTTCATGAAGATATGATCCAAACACATCCTTCCCCTTATTTAGCATAAAACTAAAAATCTTTGCTTAGACCACTCATGTTTCTGAGTCATTCATTTGATTCTGTGAAGTTTCTTCTCCTGCTATAATTCAATGACTGGGGGTAATAATCAAAGTTCAGCACCATGTTAACATCTAACCAAGGAGCCAAGTGTCCAGGAGAACCACTTACCATGAATCAGTGGTGATGACAAATCACTTTTATTAAATTTATCCTGGGAATCAGCTCCCTTAAAATGAAACAAATAATGGTTTCCAAGCATTTTTACAGACTGTGTCCACATACCAAAGGGAACAGACATTACGGGCAATTATCTAGATGAGTTTGGTTTTTAAGTTCCTCTCACATGAATCATGATGAATAAACGAGCCAAAGTTTACCTCCAACCTCATTTACTCTAGAAACAGAAGAAGGAAGAAAACCCTTATTAACTAAAATATTGAAAAATCATTTCCACATATCCAGTAGAAGAAAGTGAAAATTTGAAAGAAAGAAAATTTGCTTCGTGCAGTGCTTTCAAATGGAAATTTCAGATGAGTTTAACGTGTCCTACTGCCCAGACTCATGTCTGTTATGTCTTAAACCTTCTGTAATCTCATTATAATGCTAATGTTTATGACAATGGCAAAATACTATATCATTATAAACAACAAATTTTGCATTGTTTGGCATAGCTTGGGAATAATTTACATATCTTCCAAAAGTCCCTAGCTAAAGCTCAATGCATAGGGTGATGAAAGTAATCTCTCTGGGCATGCACCCCAAAAGAAATTGTGGCACCCTGGACTCTTTCTCTTTCTGATTCCCAAATCACTGTGTAGCCTTTTGCTCTGACACACAATTTTACTCTGACACAGTAAGCATCAAGCTCTGACACAGTAAGCATCAAGCTCATTAGAGGCCTAGACCAATATGGCTACTCAGTCTTCACCTTACACCTCCAAAGCCACAAGGCCAAGCAAACCTTTAGCTTCATACATAGACTGTATCACTACAATGACACAAGGTTGGCTAATTCTTATTTTGTTTCTATAGCAGGGACTTTCTCCAACACTGTTGAAAAATACAATTGAGGGGAATTTCAGAAACTAAAGAAAGGAAAAGGCTTTTAAAATTTTTAATAACTAAGTTTTCCTCACTTATGCTTCTAAGAGTATCATTTTGATACTTGAAAGAAAATATTTCATATCTATTTTACATACTGGATTTTGTTGATACTAATGGAAGGTCTAGATGAAAAATATTTGAAGAAAAGTCACTTAAGCAGTCTATGAAACAATGGAGATTAATAGAAAGACAGGAGAAAAAAAACAGAATTAATGAGAATATGGAAGAATGGTCAAAAGTATCAGGTTCAAAACAATTCTGTTCATTTCACATGTATGTAGAGACATTCCCATGATTCTGCATTGTATCCTTCATGAGAAGCTACTAGTAGAGAATCAAAGCTAGCAGCTTTAATCTAGGAGTCGAATTTGGATCACTGACAAGAATACCTAATGACAACTGTTCAGTCTGCAGTTGGTAGGGCTGACATTGGAGGAAGCTGCTAGGCCAGCCCATGTTAAATCAGAATTCTCTGTCTTAATGAAAGTAAATGTACACCTTAATTTTCCTAAAAAGTTCATATTACAGGATCCTTCAAAATTTAACTGACTTCGATAACTATTTCATGTCCAATGAATGACTGGTAGTTTATGAAATATTTGTGTAATGGTGAAGAAGCAGGGGTCACAGACACAGTAGAAGAACTTGTTCTCCTCCTGAATATAGTTCAGGTGCAGAGAATAGGGTAGGGTGTGTTGCTTGCATTAGTGATAAAAATGCATCTCTTTAGTTTTTTGTACCCAATAAATATGTGAATGAACCATGGCCAGAAGGTTTTATTACTCTATACATTTTGTCATGCACTTAGCAATTCCATATATGCAGCACTGAGTACCTGCTGTGCGCTGGACATTGTGTGTTAGGTCCTGGGAACAGAGGAGTGAACACAAAATACTGCATTTTCCCTAGAGGTTCAGAAAGAGAGTGACAACAGGAAAAAAGAAATAGATTATTTTTAAATTTTGATAACTGCTTAGTTAGAGTTTGTAAAGAAAAAGAAAAAGAGGAAGAAAGGAAGAAGGAGGTGAGGGGAAGGGGACTAGAGACTATCTGGGGAACAGTGAAGCCCAGAAAATCTCTAGAAACAGTTTAAGTCATAAAGCTTTAGTCTCTGTGTCACATCATCTATGTTGAAAATTTTTCAGGAGAAATTTTTGGAATGGATCCTAACAGCAACCCCCACCTTGTGCCTTTTCCATTTGTAAATCCATGCAGCTAAACGTATCTAAAAAATGTGTCCCCAATGTGATCAGTGCAAACTCATGAGCAGGGTCTTCAAATTATCTGCTAATACTAGAAATCATCAAGTTAATTTCCTGATCCACCCGACTTCCACTGAGGTACACAGGATTTTACAGCACTGCTCTTTCCTCAGCCTTCAATGCTCTTTAACAGTCTCCACTACCATCATCAAGAAAATAAAAGAAATTAGAATTTCCATAAGATATAGTCACAGCGTCCTGGCATACGCATCTCCAGGGGAGGGTAGAAGTGTCTGCTCACTGGCACACGGAATAATATTCACACTGCATTTACAGGGCTGCTATAGACATTAGTCCTATAGGAAATGCCTACATTTTCCAGCAAGTTGGAGGTCAAAATCCTCCAGCACTAAAAATCATTGGGGTTTTTTGGCAAATTTTGTCACCTGAACCAACCACAATACTGGCTGCTCTATGCTTTCAGAATTGTTGGTCTTTTATCTTGGCATGCTGCAAACCAGAGAATTTTCCATGTTATACAAGGCCAAATAACTATGGGCCTGACTGTATTTTGCTAGTCCATTCACGCCATCATATGCTATCGCAAAATATTGTAGGGGATATCTTTAAGATATATAATAGTAGGGCTGGACAGATAGCTCAGTGGTCTAAGTGCCTGCCTGGCAAGTGCAAGGACCTGGGTTCAATCCCTGGAACTGCATGTCTTGCTGCCATGCTGGCCACCAAAACAGGACACGGTGGCACATGCCTGAATCTCAGCACTGGGGGATGGGACAGGAGGATCACTACGAGTTCAAGTTGTGTAGCAAGAAACTGTGCCAAATAAATAAATAAATAAATTTTTTAAAGAATATATTATAGATAATATATTATAGCAACAATATCAAAATATATTTTATAACAATGTATTATAGCAATATATTATAGCAAAATACTATAGTGGGTGTAGGCAACAGAAACTTATTTCTCACAGTTCTGCAGCTGGAAAGTCCAAGATCAAGATGCAGGAACATTCTGTCTGAGTTAGTGTCTTTTTCTGGCCTACAGAGTGTATAAGCTTGCTGTTTCCACACAGGGCAGAGAGGGCAAAGGCCGCCCTTTGGTTTCTTTTATAGGAGCACAGGGCCATTTGTTCATGAATGTGCTGCCCTTTGACCTAATCATCTCCCAAAGTTTTAGCTTCCTGAAACAAGTGCCTTAACATACGTGATAGTTTTCAGCTGTCAAGTAATAAGTTCCTTGATACGCTTCTTTTAACTTCATATAAAATATCCAGTGCATAGTTTATATTATTTCATTCTCTGCTTTCCCTTCTCACCCACACACACACACACACACACACACACACACACACACACTGCTCACATTCTCTCTCATAATAACAATAGGGAATTGTATTAAAAGCCTATCAAAGTTTACCTCATTATGATGCACAGAGAATCCATACTTAATGAAAATTTTCTGCAAGAGGCCGGTGCTTCCTTCCACGTGAGAGTATGCTTTTAACCTGTGCTAAGTTTTAGGAATTCAGGTCCCTAAGACCATGTAGCTACCCACTTACTCCTTTTTTCTTTAGTTTAGGCTTTTGCTTTTTTAAGAGGTTGGCTTACCTGAGCCCAGGCTCCACCTACAGATCTTTCAGATTTCCTACGTCTCTGGGTACTTGTTGTGTGAAGAGCCAGAGTGATGGAAAGCGAGATGGCTGGATGGATGCAGCGTAATCCCGGAGTGTCCTTCTGCACTGTTCCTGCAAATGGGCATTCCATCACGATGGGGGAAAAAAAAACTTTTCTTTAAGTACAGTACTTCTGCAAAATTTGGACAAAACATTTCTCTTTGCAAAACTCTGAATCTTTACCTACATTATTTCCTTGTGAAAAGCATATTTATTTTGGTGCCACCCCTACAGTGGCTGTAGGCTGTGTGGTTTTTCTCTATTTGTTCAACTAATCCACTTGCATTTGCCTGGCAGTTCTTGTGTTTGTTTAATCTTACTGTCTGCTAAAGTAAAATAAAAGCTAGTAGAGAAAATAGCAACGTGATAAGGGAATGAGGAAAAAGGATTCTTAGGTTGGCTCGTAGAAGCCCATGAAGGGGCATTTAACATAATGTCACCAATTTCCTAAGAATACCAGGGACTCTATTCTGGACTCGGACAGACTGCAAAGCCTCAGGTTAGTTCATGGGAGTGAGTTACTTACATACTAAGTTTATGGACTGCCTCTGGTGAACTGCATCAGAGATGTTAGCAAGGAAGGCTGCTTTGTCTCTCTCCATCTCCCTGTGTTTATCTCCATTGTATTCCCACAATGAGGTGCTGTGAGTAGGAAAAATATAATTACTTATCACTGTAATTTTGCTCCCAGCAAGGTCTAATTATAACACGTCAACAGAGAGAATACCTACCGGATTTGTGGGAGAACATTCCACAACATGGGCTGAATTACTCTTCTTTCCTCAGCCATAATACCAAAGTTGGGGATGGGACTGAAATGCCCTCCACTAAAATAAATGAATAAAGTAAGTACAATGAGTAAGTACAATGAGTTATTATTTGAAACAAGGTCATGCATTTCATTTTACCTGTATTTAATGTAAAATCTCATTGTATTCATTTCAGGCTTCTGTATGATCATGGTTTTCAAAAAATAATGAAAAGCTTGAACGTTACTCTCCTGTTAATGCTCAAGGTTAAGACCATATAATTTAAAATATAGATATTTTTATTTTATGGATTTAATTACTTAATGACTTGACATTTTCCTGAAGATGGTTAGTTGTTTACTTCTCATCACCCTCCGTATTTTATAGATTTTATAGTAAATAATTCTTATTGAATTCAAGATTTTACAGTTAAGTGTTCTATAACTTTTTCAGATTCTACCAAATCATATACTATCTACAACAGAGAGTTAATGAAAGTATCTCAAATGAAAGTAACAGTTAAAATGTAGACCAAATATATTTGGAGTACTGAAAATAAAACCTGACCTATTTGAAAAACTAAAATTTTTAAGAGAAACATCGCCTTGCCACTGCTATTATACCTTGAGCTCATGTGTATTCTTATGTGATTTTTAAAACTTACTCCTTCAAAATCAATTTGGCTGTTTAATGTGATTTTCCAGATATACCACTCTGTCTTCTAGTTCCAAGAGAAGACTGATAACTTGTTGGTTGTTTCAAATAAGATGTTATGGGTTTAAAATTAATACATTCAAATAAATGAATAAAATATGTATGTCTGAGCTTGAAAGAGAAATCACCAAAAGCCCAGGGATGTGTGAATTAGGCTTACTTGTGAAAGAAATTTAGTAATGACTTTTTCTCCAGATGATACAATGTATATAACCATAAAGAATTTTGGTTACCTGTGGTCACTAAACATTTTTTCTAGAACAAATATTAACTAGACACTGGAACGTCTGAGTTAATTTACCCTCTTCAATGCAAAAGTATGCGTTTTCTTTGGGTATAATTTTTCAAATGCAAATTTAATTGATTAGATGCTTCCCCTTCCATGTTGTTCTCCTGTTGTTTGTCAGTATTTTCTAGCTCTGAAAAATCTCATCAACTGGTGCTTTTGTTGCAAAATCTAGCTTAAAACACTTCATACCAACGTCTGAGGTAAATTGTATTTCCAACTACATCACATAAAAGTCAGAGATCTTAGATAGCTCAGTGGCATAAGCACCTGTCTGGTTTTGAGTTTGATCCACAGAACCAAAAAAAAAAAAAAAAAAAAAGCAAAAATAAATAAAGTCAGCAGTCTTGCTGCATTAACCTTATTCCTGCAAACTCATGGATCTCTCTGTATCATGCATGCATGAATTTCTAGAAGATTTTTTAATCATTCACTGTATAATATTTTACATGCATATTCTATGGCTTTAGGAATTTATAATTAATGAAACATTGAAAGAATTGTTTTTATATGTGATTCCAATCAATTTGAAGGTGCAAAGAAGAACTCTTATCTTATTTCAGATGTAATGTTAAGAATCCTGGAATCCTCAAGGGCCAATAGATACCATAGTTACAGCTCAGAGCATAAAAAGAATTTCAATACAGAACAAAGACAAAGGGTTTAAGGAATGAATAGAGGCAAGAACATTAACACTTCAACATTGGAAATACAAGGTCACATGTGGAAAATAGAAGGAATCTAGCTGGGTGAGAGCTTTCAATCGCTGAACTGGAATATCCAAAGATGACCTTGAAAGGTGGCAGATCATCGATCTTGAACGATAAACGCCAAAGTTTAAAATTCATTTACAAGGTCATGAGAGTGATCAAAATGCTTCTGGGTGGGGTGCTGTTGTAATGCTGGGAGCAAACACGTGTCACTACATCACAGCCTGGAAAATGTATGCATCAGTTAGAGGAGAAGACTTTGCAGTTGGAAGCAAAGTCTTCCCATTCTTCTTTATTTGCTCTGCCACTATTTTCCACAGCAACAGAGTTCCCATTAATCAAGCACATGAAACTGGATCTTTCATGCATTTATGTGCTTCACTCCCAAGGGCTCCTGTGGGGTTTGCTCAGAACCCGCTTCTTCTGCTTCTTTACCATCTCCTCTCCAAATACGAGCTCTGATGTCCTCATGGGGTGTCTATGCCACCAGTCTTCTGCTTGTTTCTTAATTCACCCATATCCTAAATAATTCATTATTGTGACACTGTTGTGAAATAATAATGTA